>QEWY01003001.1:389718-504545 GCA_006503575.1 Baylisascaris schroederi
TATATTTATTTATTTATATATATGAAGTCTAGTAAAGAGATGTGGGGAGGCGATAAGGGAAGGAATATTCACAGAAAAAGGCTGAGACATGGCACGTGTCAACTTTTCGGAGATCCGATGTTGCTGAAAGAATTATAGTAAAGACTTGGTGAAATAGTAAAGTTAGGTAAAATATTACGACAAGGGAGCATTGTTTATAAGCAGGAACTGTAGGACAGATCACTCGACCAGTTTCGCTAAGCTGTAGCATTGCGTTGTTTGAAGGTGGTGCAATAAGTTCCGTATGTAGAAGCTGTGCAATTCCATAGTGTTTGAACGTGGTCGCATATGTGTTCTAGTAATATCGTCTCTGTCTACAAAAAGTTAACTAAGAAATGAGGGAGGATTTGAAGAGAGAAAACGATTGTTTAGGTATGAGCTTATTCCAGAGAAATGATAGCGTTCAATCTTATGCGGTTTGGGTTGTTATGCGGCTGTTGTGACGTTCGATTCGCCTCTCGAAGAAGATAGCAAAGCAGTCGCTTATTGCTCGTAGTTTCCCGTTGGGATTGTGCGAAAACGGCGCAGAGTTGCTGCGTCAATCAGATTCCCTCAATGAGATTTCAGTTCATTAAAAATGTTTCATTTGTATACACTCGCATCTAGTAGTTAAGCGAAAACCCTTCTTTGATGCTTCGTCTCGAGCAACAAGTGGCTGTCTCGTTGCACTTCCTCAACCAATAATCCGTAAGCTAATCGTTGAGCTGTTGTCAAAGAAATATTGACGCCTCATCAAAGTATTCAGAAGATGAGATTGACGACTATCGTGCTGATGAAATTCTCTGTTCATTGATGTGTTGCACATCAGATGCTACCGTTCATGTAGATGCTTGTGTCTGTGGATAATTTGTTGGCTGTCGTGAATATAATTTATAGGCTGTCATCAATATTTAACGATCATTGCAGCATATATCCGAAGAAAACGTGTAGTTGACGTCATCTGCTGTATGTGTCACATTTTCTGATATTACTGTCTTTAGCAATTTTTTTTTTTTTCAGATGCAGGCGATATTCCTTAAGTTCTCATTCTTTGAAAGCAGTTATCCGTACTTCCGACCGATTTTATAAAAGTGCCAGCAAATGTGAGAAGTGATAGGAAAAGCTCATTGATTATACGCCATCGATGCCGATTAATATTGCCAGTTGTTCGTAGCCAATAATAAAAGTTATTATTAGCCAAATTATCTCTAAAATCTACAAAAATCTTTAGAAGTGTCGTTTTTTCTGCTTGCAAAGATTGGCAACCTTCCGAAAGGAAATCTATTTTTAGAACAAACTGTGAAGGTTTTACAAGTACTACCTTGATTTTTACATTTTATCATTAGGTCAACTCGCATCACTGAAAATGATCGGCGTTTTTTGCATGTGAGGTTTTGGTTTGCATCGATCGCTTGTTTATTTCAGGGGGAAAAATGTGGCACTCATTTATGAGATCATTCCTGTAAAGAACAACTTTAAGGATTCATGTCGAAATGTGTAAGTAGTAATGATTACAATCGGTGAATATTCTTGAGCAGTTGTGGTTTTATTTCTCGAATTTGGAGGTATAACTTCATCAGAACCGAAATAGGAGGGACGTCTCACATCTGCAAACTTGGAATGATGTGCCTTACCTTTCGAGAAATTTGCGATTGGAGAGGGAAGAGGGAGCAGTAGTCAGTGATAACTGCAGCATTGTTGGCAAAATCTTAATGAAGGCGGCGCTCCTCTTCTCTTGTCAGTTCAGCAACTCTATCCTTGATATTTTTCTATTGCATTTGAATGTGAGGTTTGAAATGGAACTGGACAAACAGTCAACGACGTCCCCATAAATATAGTGCGTTTGCCGCGTATTTCACTTTGCGCATTGCGTATGTTGGTTGAAGTTAAAGAATCATGTGGTCGTGAGCAAAAGATTTATTCAACTTCCTTGAGCTGAACCCTCTCCTTAACTGAACGTCACCTCTGATAAGGCAGCACTCCTTGAAAATTGGGGGAAATAAAAATTTCTTTCTGAAGTACAGTTAGCCCTTTTGAGCATAAGATTTTGAACAGAAGATCACCAGCTGGTAATTCAGGAAATTTTAAGGCTATGATCTTCTATTTGACGAAGTGTGATATACTATAAAGATTGGTTTTTCGAAGCTAGCAAACAACTGATAGTTACTAAGTCCTCTTAATCTCAACGCATCGAAAAAACGTTTCACCATCTTTAAATAGTCATAACCAATTGTGCACAGCTTCTTTGGTTTACATAAACAGCTATAACCTCGAACCTGCTTAATTTCGGAAAAAAATGAATGATTTTGTGCACGATTTCGTATATTTCGAAAACGTTTAGTATAGTCAGTTGGCATCCGGTAAATAAGTCTGCCAAATGGATTCAACTGACGGTGGCGAGAATCGATGACGAAAAAATTTGCTTAATTCAATAATTTGTCAGTCACTGTAAGCACTGGACGAGCTTTCCCCTCACCTCCTGAACATCTATGGCCATAACAGACGAGAGCTGTGTGGCACTGGTTTACTCGGATGCTTAAAGACGTAAAGACGCGAAATGCGTCATGAGCGAAGGAGCAGTATGGCAGCCATGTGGCACTAGCAGAGAAAAATGCATCGCTAATAAACTTGCAGTGTCATCCACCTTTCAAGATAATATTTGAACCAAATATGCAGCTTACCTGTAATAAATGATTCTATGCTTGAATATACGATAGCTCTCTATATCGTTATAGAAACGTGCTGTAAAACGGGGAGATTGCAGTGATTGTTGTGTACGAAATGGTCAAATGCGTACGATATGCGCCTTATAATTTTGACATGGCACAACTTTCGTTTATTGAATTTTGCTTACCTCTATAAATTAGCGCTTCACAAAGTGTTATTGCATTATATTTTTTTATTGCGTTTGTGCAATTCGGAGACTCGTTGCGAGTGAATTGATGCAAATTTCAAAAACGCTTTCTGTGTGACAAGCACCTGGTGTTCTTCTTCGCTTCATCAGATATTTTCATGATGATGCGTGCGTTAAGAAAAGCGCAATCAATCGCAAAAAGCGCCATGAAAAGAATTTTACAGGAAAAAGCAGCGCTTCGTTTAGTTGAATTTTCTCACTCTCACCGAATTTGAAGATCCTATGGAAAGAAAAGACTTTAAAGACACTGAAGATTTTAGAAGAAAAAACACGATTTCTGAATGTATTAATTGCTGATTGCGGGGAAGTTCCTAAGAAAAATTGCCCATAATTGCAATTTGCTTTTGTCTGTTAGGAGACATCTCCACCAAAAACCGTTTCATTTCATTTCAACAAATTGATCGTTCATTATTGAGGCGAACACCATAGATGACGTTTACAGCGCTCTCTTGTTCTAATGTCAGTTTTTTTTCTCAAGTTATTACGGCCCGTTAATCAACTCTGCTAAAGAACAATAACAATTTTCTGCGAAACAGACGTTATTTCTTGGGTGGGTGCGTGGGTCTTTTAGAAGAATAAGGTGCATTATTTCAAGGGAATAGGAAACGAAGAACGTCCTAGGCCGAAAAAATGATTACCATGAATCATCTGAACATGAATCAACAAAACAAATTCGGGCTTCAGTTGAGATCAAAGTCATGGAACATCCAACGTTCAAAATCGATTGAGAAAGGGCTAATGCTACTAGTTCAAAGGCAATTTATGCCTCGCTCTCATGAGACAAGTGCAGAGCGTTATATAAGTGGAGTGAAAGCACTAGTTATCAGAGGCCACCTTGTAATTCAAGCTTGAAGGTTAGAGACACACTGTAATTCATTGCCGCAAAATCCGATCAACGGCTACAGATGCCACGATCATGAATACCTGTTGCAATAAGTGTTGGCTACTTTAGAGCCGAAACGAAACAGATGGCCATCACGAGCATTTCCAGCAACGAACTCAGAAGCACACTAAAAAAGGGCGTTGTTCGGTCTGGAGCACCTCCTTACAACTTTTCTTCAGCACATTTTTATCGAACAAAGTTATCGCTACTGGCCGTGTAGAGCGCGATTGCCGCTGATTGAACAAAAATATTCGTTTAGTTGTGATATCGGTTTCATTTGTTTGTGACTATGTTGAAGAGAAGCCTTTTCTTCATGTCACGCATCGCTTGAGACAGACCCTTAAAATAAGTATGACGCTTGAACAGAATAATTCCTATAAAAAAGTTCTCTTCACAGAACGTGCCAATATCGCTTCATGAAAGAGTTGTCGATTGTGAGAGAATAAGCATCTCAAAGGTAGCAGGCAGGTTACATAGCCGTACACTGGAAACGTTTCAGCTTGCAGATTTATCGACAGTCTACAAACTCGAGCTCGCTCGTTCGCGCAAAATTGAACTATTTCTGAATATATAGATTGAAACATGAGCAGTGAAAATCTATGCATAAAATTAATTGCTTATCCAGTGGTAAGTCATACGAAGTAGACAATCGCTTCTCTAGAATGTTTCACACATGGAAGCAAAGAAAAGTTCATAAATTATCAATTGCTTCGTTCGATGATTTTCACTTAGCCGTAAGTTGTAAGTGTCCAAAATTCGCACGCCCGTTCTTCATCCTAAACGCCGTATTTAATCGGCTTTCACATAGCCATTCACGTTCTTTCATACTCTTATTGAGTGCTCTTTTCACTCGCAAATCAACAAACTTTACTTTTTTGACGATCCCTCATAAGTTCTACTTCATTTTCTCGCAAACGCGCTAAGTCTGAAAAGGGATGAGCTATGGCTTCTGCACAATTTCACGTAAACATGGTGACCCATAGATTCTCAGAGTATGGATGTAATTAGCATTCTATCTTAGCTGAAAAAGCTGTTTGGGGCACTGTATAGATAAGTAATTGCCAATATGAAGTTTCTATTAACGATGCAACTAAAATTATCGTTCCAAACAAATGACCTCGATCCCTAAATTGCCAAGAATTAATAGATAAGTAATGCAAACAAAAAAAAGCTGCATGAATGCTGTTGTGTTATTTTGCATTTTCAAGAAAAACCCGTCAAAAACACATATCTCGTAACAGATAAACGTTTATATATATTCATTAATGTTCACCTAATGAAATTGATAAATCATAAATTTCAGACTTTCTTGTTTCAGAGATAAAAAGATAATTATTTCGGTTCAGTCGAGAAGGTTTGGTTTCTATTCTCTTTGTTTCTGCCTGAACTACTAGCCTCTTCTCTTATTAAAGAGGGATAATTAAAACGTGGAGAGCAGAGCCGTAGAAAGAACTGCTCACGTCGAAAATGTACTCCTCGTTCCAGGCTACAGGTGAGCGCCATGAGCGCCATCTGCTTCGTACGTTCATCTACTTGTACTTTAAAGCCCACTGTGCGAAATTTGAGGATTGAAAGCTCTTCAAATTTGTGCAAAAAATTATTTTAGCACGGATTACTGCATTTTTTTCACTGGTAAAACACAACCCCACCGGCAAACTTTATCGTAAGTTTCATATCGCTAACGTCTGATTCATTTCATCTGTTGCTTCGAGGGAAACGTACAGCTTAACGAGATTCTCGGAAGCTTCTGGAAACGCACATTCTGAGAACTCATGTTGGTGCGTATGTCTACATGCGTCTGCTTGTCTGGAAATTATCCAATTTGGTGATTATACTCCATGCTCGAGGATCACCTTTGAAATTTTTGTGCCATCAACTCATTTTCAAAAGGCTTCTGAGAAATCAAAATTGACCATTCAAAGGGAATACCTTACTCATCAATCAGCCAAATGCAACAAAACAGCGAATTCTAGGGGTTGGCATCGATTTTAGATGGTAATATTTTGTGAGGGATTGCATTGTCTTCAAAAAATATTTTCGCCAAATCAGTTTAATCACCGTAAATTCAAAAAGAGTATTTTGGTAGTAAATGCGACCCTTCGATGAGTTATTTCTTATAGCAATTGGCAGCTAATACAATCGATGAGCTTCTTCGGTGTTTCGAATAACGTTGCTAGAATATTAATGAAGCATCATCTTTCATTTCGCAATACGTACGGTTAGTAACCATCCCTTCCTTAGTTATGGCTACTTTCTTAACGCAGTTGCTATCTCTTCATTTCCTATTTGCAGGTTAACCTAGGTTTTACTTTCGGTGATATCTCTATGCACCGAAACTTTAACAATAAAAGATTTTTGGAATGTGGACACGTTATCGCTCGTATTAAATCGTGGACGGACAACTATAGAAGGGATTGTTAAAATTGTCCTCAGTAAGAGATGGCTTTTACAAATTCAAAAAACCTCTTTGCAGGGGACATTTTCTTTACGTTGTTTATGCATGCTACATCTATTGTTCGACTATTAGATTGCCATCGTTTAGAAGTATACAGTTGCAGAACTGTTAAGTGTTTCAACTTTTAGAATCAAATTCAGAGAATTTAAATTCAACTGGCCTCCATCTGTAAAATACGACCTGAGGGAAACCACTCACAGAACGATCCCTGCTCAAAAATTATGCAACAAGGAGCGGCTTTCGCTAGCGCGCGTAGCAAATATTGCAGCAGAGGATGGTGCTGACAGTTCATAGCCCTCACGAAAGATCGAGTGGTATCACAAAGACCATATTTCCCAAATAGAGGTTAAAAGGGCTCAGCTTTTAGGATTGAGAATTAAAAATTCGAAATATTCGGCAGTCCAGCAATATTTCACCTCTAAAGGTAGGGACTCTAAAGGTCAAGCAACAAAGGTTGGCTATGATACGCTTTAGGACAAAAAAGTAATGGGCTTGAAAGTTTGCATGAATGTTGAGTGCAGAAAGCTTCAAACATATACATAAAACTTCCCACTGGGTTGTCCATTCATGTTTTTTGAATCGACGAAAGTGTAGGAACGCGTTAGGTCGCCTGTGATATGTCCATTTCCGTTTATCAGTGCTGGAGTTAAATAATAGGTTGTACCAGCTTCAAAGTTATTAGCTTAAAAAACAGCAAAACAGTAGACTGAAGTATTGAATATTCATTTATTAACAATGGGCGCTATCGTTTGTATTATCTCGTCAACAATAGCTTTCAACCATCGCCCGCGAGTTCTGAGCATCTTATGGCATAATGGCTTAGCCGAATGATGAATTCGCGCTATATCACATTCAGAATAGCTCATTTCAAATTTGGCCCATAAAACAATAGACTCAACAGTTGAATATTGCATAAGGCAACAACGGACGTAACGAATGGGAAATTAGTACCTAACGCAACTTTGCTTGTTTTTGTCTTTCGTCAAAAACCAACAATATAAGATATTTCTAGGCTCTTCAATTTTGAATAAGCGCATTTCATATTTGCCTTCCGAAACACCGTAGACAAACATAAAAAGGGGTGTATCGACAGCCCCTTGTGTTTGTGGCAAACTATGAAGTCTTTTTTCCGTTTCCTTTGGTATATTTCTGTCCGAACTGCGTTATGTTAATGTAACATATCGGCGCCCATGTATGTATGCCTGTCAGGAAATTTCGATTCTCGAGTAAACTTTAGTAGATGCAATCAACGCCATCCGATGGCTTCGCATCATTCTAACTGGTCGTCATCTGTACAAATTCAAATTTTCAACACCCAAATATGTCGTATAATTCTGAAACTAATTAATTCCTGTAATTGAAGAAGTGCATTCAATAAAGATTTTACTTCTTTGCAGACTTTTTGCTTCATCGAGCACTTTCTTCGAAAAACGCATCATTTAACCTTTCATCTTTTTAAAGGCAATTTTGACTTCATGAGATTGAATTCAGTCATTAATATCTTTTCACCCTCGCTGGCGTAATTATTGACTCAATGAACGCAACTTTACCTAACGCATACCTTCTTATGTATGAGTATTGTTGTTTTACTAGCAACTCTTTAGAAGTTGTAGAAAATAAAAGACTGTAGCAGTTAACCGATTCAATTTCAATGATGGTGGACTCATGTTTGGGAAGAATTTTAGTTGCGCTTATCCCATAAACAGTACTTCTCAAGAATTCATATTGATTCTACGCATCGCCATCATTTGAGTATTTGAACACGGCCATACACCGACATTGATTACTTTGTGTGTTTATCATCTTATCGATTCTTCACTGCAATCAATGCGATTTTTCATAAATAATTTAGAGACTTTTTAGTGTGACGTTTGTTTTCACGATGTGTGATATAGTGGGAAAAATATTCGAATGTTATTTTCAGTGGCGCACTCTAAAATCGTTTTTCTATACCCGCAATGTTTTGTGAAGCCAAACGATGCAACGAAAGTTTTGCATTAGCAGTTGGCAGTCGACGAATGAATGAATGAATCGGCAATTCCGTCCTTTTGTTCCCTTCTCACCGACTTCTAAAGGGGTTCGAGCCTAGTCTGAAGAAACAAAGGCTACATTTATACCTGTTTTTAAACAGAAACTTACTCATAATATGAGGAATGTTCCACTTATTCCAGATGTGTTACAACTTCCACAATTCCTGTTTTACGTAATACTGGGTTTGCGAGGCAATAAAATGCCCAGAAAACACTGGTCTTGGCAATACCTTACAGTTAGAAAAAGAACTCCGCAAGTGATTTTTACTTTTAAGTAACAGCGCACTGCAGGTTCAGTCCTTAACGAACAGTCTAAGAAAGATCGTACAAATTGACACAACTACGCAAATATTCTCTGTTCGCTTAAGTTCAACGCGATTCATCTAATGGCACTAGATGGTTATCGTTGGGGTGCTGCAAGTTTTATGTAGCGTACTAATGCACTATATGCAACGATATATTTTTTGTGATGCGTATTATTACATGCTTCTTTCAAAAAGTTATTGTCATACTCATTTTTTTAGGCAATTTTTGAAGGCCCTAGACAAAAAATGTCACAGTGTTTAGAACAATTCGGGTAAATGATAATGCCTTTTTTGGATCGATGAATGCTCTCCACATTTTCTTCTTGAGTTTTCAAAAACGTGAGTCTACATCCTCGAATTTGAATAAATGAAGGAAGAAAACGGTTGAATGCGTATAATATTCCTACAGGACGAGTTATCAGGATCGCCGTGAAAAGTGGACGAGGTATTAGTGCAGCGAAGCTGAACAGCACAGCATGATGTCTTCTCGTTCATCATTTGCACGTCATATGCTTAGGACGGGCATTGTGCTTATTGCTACTATCGTTTTTTTATCGGCTCCAACGTTAGCTAGCGAACAGGATAAACGCGACGATTGGAACAAAGCACTTGGCCTGTGGGGCAAACGTTCCATCTCACCACAATTTTTCGTAAGCTTTTCTTTCAATTTTCATTCACTTCATAATTGGAACATATCACCATTACGCAAAAAAATAATTTTTTTGAAGACATACTGAATTTCATATGATTGATAAGTGGGAATATTTGGCTAAAATCCCACAAAAATTATAAATTCGCAATATCTCATGAATTCTCAGACAAAGTGAGAAATACCTTTCAATTGAATGCTTTTCATGGAACTGATTTTTTCGGAATTTATTGCTAAACTTTTCCTTCAATAAAACACAGATTTTATCGCAAAATATGGCAGGAAATAACGAGTGAAGAAGCACGTCAGCGGAGTCGACACAATGTGCGATTTGCATTTCGTTGACCGGACCGATCATTTGTGTAAATTATTACTTCAAAATTAATATGCCGAATACTGCCTTAATTTTTCAGAAATTAATTCAACGACAACCCAGACCGATTAATGATTGAAATAATGCGAAAAAAATATGCGATCAAAAAACTGATTTCACGAGATTTGCTTCTTTGAAATAACAGATGTGTAAAAAAGTCGGATGATGCGAAATGTGTGCAAATTTTTCAAATTTAAATGCCCTTACTCTTTTCACATTAAATGGATCAACGCGAAAGAAGACACAACTAGTCATCTCGAGACATAAATTGCAACTACTAGATTTCGTCACTCCTGTTTCAGTAATTCCATGATTTTAGTCTAGTGGACAGACAGATGCATACATAGACATGCAGAGAGATACGATGTTTTGCGAAAACAATGCTGCAAACGAGTCTAGCAAATGATTCTACAAGTAGACACCGCCAAAATTTTTAGGCCACACAAAACTTTCAAATGTGCAGATGGTGAAACGTTTTTGGAACGTTAAAAATGAGCGATCACATTCAAATGTCTCAACGAATTTGCCACCCCTTCATCCGCTTCCAATAATGTAAATTGCAGCGTTCATTTAGAGCCTTTTCACAGAGTTTATACGGGCTCAGTTCAAAGTAATTTATTTCATAGCTCAAGAAAAACAATGGATCTTTGAGTTAAATCTTAATTTTTTAAAGTCTTAGCTCTTAATTTATTTTCGTTGCAGGGCACAAACCTCGAGAAACGCTCACAGGACCAATGGAATAAGCTGAACTCGTTGTGGGGGAAAAGGTATAGTTTAAAGAATGCGAATTTAAAAACTACAAAGCATTTTGATAAACGCTCAGGTAAGGACGTGTGGATCAAGAGAAAACGCTTGTGATTTGATCGCATTCCTCTAAGACTATTACTCAACTATTTTTGTAAGCATCTGGCGATTACATATTGCCATCAAATGTCCAAATTTGAAAATTTCAAACGACTGCTATATGAACTTCGTTGTTAATCGTCACCATATCCTGTAAGCACATCTTTTAAAAGGTGCATTTTATTTTTTCATGTTTTATGTTCGTCTATCTTTCTTCGCCATAATATGAGTAAAAACCTGAAATGAAAGACGCACTTTTCAAAAACAAAATTTCAAACATGCTCGCACGGTTGGCGGGATATATCATCATATCGCATAGTAAATATCACATCGTTTTCGATAACGCACAACTCGTTCACATGCATAGCAAAAGCTCACTGATGAGATCATTAACAGCTGTTAAGTACAACAAAGAAACGACGCGGTTCTTTGCAACATCTCACATGAAGTATGATGCACATAGCGTTCAGCCGAAATATGTTGTAATTAGAGGAGTCCAATCGCCACAGCATAGTAATATAAAGTTGTCGGTGGAAATCCCATCGTGGACCCATACACAGCTGTGCCAGTATGCGTCACTGAGACAGAAGTTAGCCATTGCCCCGAAAATCGTATGTTGTTCTATAATTCTGCGTATCAGACACACATCTCTGCACTTTGAAGCAACTGTTATGCTAACATCCAAAACGGTGGACGTAATGATGGTAATAGCCATAAAAACCCGCACACTACCGAACTTAATTTCGATTCACAATCCACCGAAAATATTTATGACGTTAGCTTAGCTGTTCCTTCTCTCTTTCGCTGCATCTCTTGAGACAGGAGAAACCGTAGATCGGTCACGTGGATCAGTGGCCATTTTGTGCAGTCGATGGCCACGGTTTTCCCTATTTCCCTCCTCTTCCTCCTCAGTTTATAATGATAAAATTTGAAAACATCTAATTTGAGTGTATCCACTAAGCGTTTTAATTGTTCGATGGTTAGCAGCTGTGGTCAGCGGCGTTCCATTTGGTTTAAATAAATAAATAAATAAATAAATAAATAAATATGAAAATTTATGAAAAAACTGCACAAGATTAATGAAAACAGTTCGTTCAAATAGACTAATTTCAGGGCATCTTGGCAAACGGCGAATGGTCTCTGGGGAAAGAGGTCTGTTTTTAGTGAATTTTGAGGCATGAGGTATTTTTTGAAGTGTAATTTGAAGCGTAATAATAGGTTTATTGTTGCAGCTGTTTTTCGAATATATCACTCATATAAGATCGCATTTATACGCGATCGCAAAGTCAAACTTACGCAAAAAGAGACTGACATGTCTCTGTTAAATTCGGAAAACTAGAAACAGCAAAAATTTTTGCTGCAAGTTCTTTTCCTCCACCTCCTTTTCTCCTTCTATTTTATAAAGCCTGTTGCATTAGACTGGAGAGAAAAACGAACAAATGATTTTCCTCTTCACAGCACTCTTCGATCGTGTGTAATGCTAGCTTTTGTTTCGTCGTGTAGTTTAGCAGATAGAGTTGTTCCTTCTTTCCTGTTAAAAAGATAAGTAAACAGAAATGAGATTTATTAAACAGTAGTTTCTGAATCGCAGGACCGAAGACTGAGTGGATAAGAATAAAAACAACTTAAGATCAAATGGAACAAAGTTGAATTGGAGAAAAAGATAAAAATTCCCAGAATAAAATGTATAATGTTCCAAGAACAATTCACCATCAAGAAAAGGCTACAATTTCGAAGAAGGAATTGAGGCCAAGTTTCGACTATCTGGAGGAAACTATTCTCATTTATAAAACAAATCTTCATAAGTTTCTATCGTCATGCAGCAAAAAATCTACCGATCACTGTTTGTTTTTAATCAAATATCAGCAGCGTAAAAAATCTTGCAGTTATTCAGCTGAAAAGCTGCAGTTTCATCTCCGATAACTCGTGAAGAATGGATGATGTAACTACCGTCGTCGACCAAAAACTGACATGCCGAAATGGAGAAACAGCATAAGAAAAAAACCTGTGTTCTTCACAGTTGTGAGATAAATTTTTGAAGGGAAGCTATCACCACGATTCGTTTTCATAGGACAACATTTTCTGACAGAAACATCCTCTCCCGCCTTTTCTCGTCTCACTCTCTATCCGTCCCTTTCCGCATTTCCCATTCCCTTATCGTTGAATGTATCACTATGAGAAAGCAGCTGCAAAGATGATGAGAAAGTAAGCTGAAAGGTTCGAATTTGCAGATCCTCTTGGGAAACTGCAAATGGCCTCTGGGGGAAAAGATCGTTGAAATCAGAACAATTGGAGGACTACTAACAATCGCCATGTTCGAGTGCACTAGAGCCATCTGGTTGCACCTTCGCCGAAGCAACCTAGCTCGAGCTGGATCTCTCCCGCTGTTTTTCTCCCTTTTGTATATTCACGCTTACGTTCGTGGCAACACCCATATAAAGTGCTCCACTTTGTTTCTTGTTTGGTCTTGAATTATAATACACATCTATATTGCGCACTTTCACCGTGCCGGTTCCTGTCACAGATCCTCAAGACTCAAAGACAAAGCATCACCATATTTAGTTACTGTGAATCGTTCCCTTAAGCAGGAAAGCCATTTCACGAGAACTACTGACAAAAGAGGTGCAAGGAACAAAGGACACGTGCATCATATCGCTAGCATATCTATCCTCTTTGCAGCTCCATCGAGAAGTTACAAAGAACGCCTCAAGGAATGAAACAAGTGCAGTATCGGTTTGGGAGGATCGCTTAGCACTGATATCAGAAAACAAATAGGGCGTCTCTAAAAACTAATAATATCGATCATTCACCTCATGCAATAATAAATTCTTCGCTTGCAGCTTGCTTGTACGAAAATTAATGCACGCAAATTTTATGCCAATTTTAAGCGTCTGAATCCGATGAACGTGAAGAGTGAAAATAAAATTCGGTACATTTTCGTATAGACTGCTGACTTCAAAATATGTCCGCGTAACATCGCTGACTTACGATTTAAAACAAGTGGACAGACACACACTGACTTATGCAAACAAAGAAACGACGTCATCGTGATCGGCTTTGAAGTTTGCAGATAACATACAAACTGCATAAAAGTTATGTTTGAGGCGATAGTTAGAAATCAAATTGAGTAAAAAGGTAATTAAACTTTTGCTGCAACGTTACGACCCCAAAAGTTGTAGAAAATTACCACTGAACGCATATATTTGGAGAAAGAAAATATTATAACTCGTTTCGATGAATTCAGAAACTGGTATATTTGAAGCATGCGTATTCGAACTAGGCTTTCCTTCTGGACTAGAAATGACGATTACTCCTCTTCGAGTCTCTGGTATTTAGGTATGCCAAAATGGTAACAAACAAATCATAAAGAATAGCTGATACACAAACGTAATGATCAGCTGGCGCCCTAGTGCGCCTTGTTATTTTGAAAAAAAAAAGCAAAAAAAAGGAGTGCGAGCACAGGGAGAGAGCACAGCTACCCACTGTGCGCAAATGTATTCTATAAAATGTGTTCTTGCACCTCTCACAGAACAATCACTAACTGCCTCTCATTTCCTTCAATAAGACATAAGAGTTCCACAGAGGTATGCACCGAAGTCGATATAGTTGTTAATTTCAACTCGCAAAGCTCACCTCCTCTCCTTCAAAATTATGTGGCCGAGAGCACGAAAACGACAAAGTTGGACTTTCCATACAAATTGCATAAACGGCATATTCACACATCTTACTGGTAAGTTCGGAAATGCTTTGGGTTTCGACCTGAGGTTACTCTAAAGCTACAAAGCATTCTGAACACTTCGCTATTGTCCCTCGTTTCTCCCCCTAACAGATTTTATACGTTTAGACCCTAAGTGTGTGTGTTTGTATGCGTGGTGTCCCTATTTGCGCGCGCTTACCTGTCCGACAGTTGCAACTTGGCGGCCACCGAAACTAGAACTGAAAATTTCCTCTACCAACTTCAGCACCAATTCATCGACTTCAGAAGAAATTTTGAAAATAAGCGGCGGAAAAAATTTTAAGTGCATCACATCGGTCAGTTTTCCATTTTTCGAGGTTGGGTCGCGAATTAAATGAGAGCGTGTCCCATACTGAAAATGCGACAACATCCGATCTACGTTATCTAGACGGCCAGTTGCCAAGTGTGTTAAAGGGTTTTGAATGGGGTTGCAAAGCATCCGATTGCAAAATTATCTTAGCCGGCGCTCTTTGTGACATTGATTTGTGACTGTCAGCATCGTTGTAATAAACGAAACAGAAATGAGTTTGAACTTACTTTTGAGTACTAGAAGATTACAATGAGCGATGGACACATAACCACCCTCGTTTAGTTGTTCACCACTTGGTAGTTTTTAACTGTGAGCCTTTAAAAAGGAAAACTTCACACGGCGGCTGTTGAAGTTTAGCGGTTGGGGTTATGAGGAGACGTCGAAGCTGGCCCAGAGTTTGCGTCATCACTGGTGATGCGCACAGAATACTACAAGAGCATAATTTTTGAAAGTTTTATAAAGGAAATATGATCCATAGATCAAAAACGGTAAAAGTGTTATACTCAGATGATGCTGACGTAAACTTCGCATCCTATTGTGCTGAGCCAAAATTTATTCGTTCAGCTCGTTGAATATGATCCATAGATCAAAAACGGTAAAAGTGTTATACTCAGATGATGCTGACGTAAACTTCGCATCCTATTGTGCTGAGCCAAAATTTATTCGTTCAGCTCGTTGAGTGTACACTCAAATGCCAACTTCGTCCCAACCACTTGCGTACCTGTTAGTTTTGTTCAATACAAAATGAGCAGTTTATTTCTATCATGATGCAATCAGGTAAAGAATAGGCGTCAAAGTGCTCATGCTTAGATTGTTACCAAACTTGTCACGAGATTTTCATCTTTCGCTTGTATTTTTGACTTCAAGATTATGCAGATGCGTTCTCGCGCAAAACAGAGCGGTTCTTTTCATAACAGTCAGTTATTGAATGAATCAATGAGAATACGAGTTTCTTCTGCGCGTTTGAACGAGTTTCGCTTCTGAACTTTTATTAAAGAATTAGCGATTAACGTTACAATCGTTTCAGTCAGGGCGATTCCTCCTTTAAAAGGCTTCCGTCCAAGAACAACCAGCAGATAGTTAGCCGAGCTGATGTGTCAACTATAATTGATCGTTCCTCACTGTAGTCCTCTTGATTCCTCCGCTTAATTCTACACTCATCTCCACTTGCCTTAATTAGTGGTGGCGCCAGAATATCAAAACCAGCGTCGTTTTAAAATGCGTTTCGATTGTAACGCTTTACAGCCCACTCTATAGCAAACTTTAAATATGCATTTGACAACTCGCAAAATACGTCAACTATGACAGATAATAACGAATTTTTTATGTGAAAGCTTTCCTCATCGCCCCAAAAATGAGCTGAAACACAACATATTTAGTGCACATCGAGCCATATCGCTCCAAGATTTCAGAGTTGTCCATTCCACATACGAGTCAACAACACCGGTTCGATCTACACCTTCTTCGCATCGCTTATTAGCAGGCGAACGAACATAACTCACCTCGAATGCTCAAATAATGAGTGCTTCTCATTCAGAGACCATGATTGTGCTGTTCCTATGAGTTCATCAAGAACAAGAATTAATGAAAAGAGCTTCAAAAGTTTAATAGAGATGAATGCCTTACTGTCAATTATGTTCTTCGTTCAGCGATTTATGAAACATTCTTCGAAGTCGTAGATTTCCGCTTTGCCTATATACACCTGGATGATAGATACAACAGTATTTGGTTTATAATCTAAGTATCCCACAGAAGTTGGCACTTGTGTGAACGGGGATTGGAAAAAAAGTCGAAAAAAAAGTCATCAAAAATTTATAGAAGAATCTATTTTCAAAGAGATACGGTTGATTACTCAAGTATAAATGGGATTTTAATTGCTTTGAATAGCGGTGCAATTTGGAGTAAATGCTTTTATAATAAGCATATATATGTAACGTGACATAAAAAGATAGATCATGAGTATTGAATTTGTTACACATTTTCACAAAAAAAAAAATTGCATACATTATGTTCGCCTGATTTTACAATAAAGCGAAAGGATGTTTAACAAAATACAAGTCAGCAGCGACATAAGGATATCACTATTAATTTTTCGATTAGATTAGTCGGGTACTCCTTGCCGATTAGATGCCTACATATTCCTCTTTTTGTAGTAACCAGAAAGATGTTGCGATTTCTGACTGTTTTCTTAGCTAATCACCTTAAAGTCGGTGCTCTGAGGATTAAGACCAATTCTAATGTCGCTTAAAAAAAAGAATAACAATAAACAACTCTCGGCTCTACATTTTTTAAATTCTTTTCAAATGCAGTCTTATTAACGCAAAATTTACATATCAACACAGACATGAAAATATAACATATCATTTTTGTTACAATCCTTTACGCCATTTGTAATTATTAATTACTCAAATAATTCTTTAAGCAGTAATATATCCATAAGCTTGAAGGGCAGAGAGGAGAACATAAATGAACCAGAGTAATACGAAGAACAGTGCGGTGAGTAGCTTTGGACCAAACGGTCCACCCAGTTCATTTTTGCCGAAAAACGCCATATAGCGACGTGCGACGAGTACGCTAAGACATAGTACCGATGTAACCATGAAGATCGCTACACTGAAAGAAATCTCCCTTAACGGTAAAAAATATTTGACAGCTAATGGAATTATTTCCTTCAAAATTTTAACGCACTCTTTAATCGCTCAAAAACATTCTTTCATTTCAGAGTTGCCTTAATATGCCTACACTTAATTCATGTGTGGCCTTCGCGAAACAAATATATAAAGAATATTTATCGACCATATTCCTTTGGTCTGAAAGGCAGCACCATTTTCATAGGCAAGGTATAAGTGGTAATGGTGAGAAAATTTAAAGACTGAAATAAACGCACCTAAAGCCTAAACTGCCGGCGCTGACAATAAAGGGTTGATTTTTTGCGGTCCAGTAAATTGCCGCAATCAGCCAAGGCAAGCCCAAACCGAGAAATACATTCACTGAGTTCGATCCAGTTACATTCCCGATTGCGTTATCAGCTGTTGGTTCCTTAAAGAATTTTGCAGTCCATTTCTTGTAATAATTAGCTATTATTTTACTAACTAGAACAACAACTTTTCTTTTTAAAATTTGTCAAAATTGTTCTAAAAGACCGAAATGCAGTATTTGTCAGCTTCACTGCAACAGTGTGGCCAGAAGTTTTAGAATAAAGAAAGCGTTAAAGCAAAAGGAATATAAAATTTTAAGCCTCTTCTGCTTAAACGTTCTCGGAAATACTCCTCAATGATGCAAAACTATCAAATTCATTTCTTTGTTACTGTTCTCATAGAGTGGATTATGTTAGTTGAAATGGTCGCTGATAAAATGGAATTTCCATTCACTATTAGTGAGGTAGCATGTATTCTGAATTACACAGTTCGATCATTTATTGTGCAACAAAAGTATTACATTCTTGTTGTGTGTAATGGCATAATATACTTGTATGCTTATTTGTGGATTGAAGTAGCTAACTTAAAATTGAACTCACCGACTTCCGCAAATTGAATTCACTTGACGAAATGAACTGAATTCGAGATCAGCCTTCAGTTTCTTATATAAAGTGGTGCAATCAAACTATGCTTCTAAAGTTCTGGACCTAAGGTAAAGCCTCACGTTATGCTCTACGCAATGCACTCGACTTCAATTCAAAACGTCAATTTCTCGACCACTAGCAATCAATGCAAAAGAAAAACAGTGTTTTGATCACCAAAATCATCTTGATCATAAAACGTGTTTACATCCTCAAATCCGCTTGCTATTTCAAATGATTCTATAATCGGGTCAAGTTTTCACTGCATGCAACTTCAATTGAGGATGCAAAAACGAATCAGCAAATTACACTGCTATATATGAATCACTCAAAGCACTTCATTATTTCATATTACTCTTAGTATTTAGTAAGAATCACATCAGTTACCCTATTGTTCCATCTGAATTATTCTTTTGCCCCAATTTCATGGTGTGAGATTGCAACGTTCACCGTTAAAGAAAGCATAGTAACGACGTTTTAATGCCTCAGCAAGTGAAAATTATAGGTGGGCTGATAAATGAATTTAACGAACACTTTCGGCCGCAATTTTTGAGGCGAATGTATCTGGAAGACTCGTTCCCAAAGCGACGAATGTGATGGCAGTGATCGCATCCTTCAACCCGACCATACAGCCGAAAATACTTGCCAGATCCCCTAAAAATATAACACACAAATGAGAAAGAGAATATTCTAAAGGAAAAATTCCTCTCAGAAATGCGTTATATTGAGATTCGTACTTATGTCTGCATGATTTCATAAATGATTTGCTGTAATGAGAAGGTACTTCGACTAAAACCAACTTAGAGTCCATCAAAAATCATCAACATGACCAAACTAGTACAGTGAGTTCGATACAAAGTTGATTAGAAAAAATGAATTCCGGGGAATTTTCAGTGATTGGATAAGCACTTATGGAATCATTTATCAGGATAGAATTGATCTCCAGGTTTACTGTTCTACTTGGTTATCCTCTGCAATTGAATTAACTTCAAGCTACAACACACTTCGATAGTGAATATACCTTCGTTTCACGTGATAAATTTTTACGCATTCTGCATACGTGATTCACCTTTTCCACCTATAGTCTCATAAGTTTTACTGTTCACATAATGCAGCAGATCTTATGAGCATATAACACCCAGAACGGAATAGGACTGACACCACCAAAGCGCACAGAGGTCATAAAAACATGCTTCGTATTAGCTCAAAGTCTAAGAGGATATGCCCACAAGCAAGTCAAACATTCTGATCCTCGTTGCAGAAAACTCTTTATCCACAACCAAACAATGACTTTTATTACTTCACGATATTCCACTTATCTTCTTCGTCTATCTCGCCACCTCCTATTCGTATTAAATGATCCTACCAACAACAGCGGTGACGATGCCAATGAGAATAAGAGCGATGAAAAAGCAAAGCCAGCCGCCGAAGATGTGGGGTGGCGGTACGAATGCGAAAAGGAATTTCCATGGAAATGAAATAGCATGCATTACGCAGTCGAAGAATGTAGCGTTTGCTGTATCACCTGCATTTACGCTTGTAGCAGACACTATCTGTAATTTCATCTCATTAGTACTTCACTTATAGGAAACTGCAACGATTTATACAAAATATCATATTAAATTGACAATCATGCCGACTAAGTGTCAGTGTCAAAGCTAAAAGTTTGCTAAACCTACTTCAGTAAGGAACTACGAAGTATGTCACGACCAACAACAGTAGGTGAAGATGCCTTAGCTTGTATTTCGTTTCAAGATTCACATAGTGAAGTAGCAGACATGCACCTAATTATAACGACTAGATAAGAAATATTTTAAAAAATCTGGTAATGGTTAGTGGAAAGTTTACCGGGGCAATAAGCTATGGTGGTTGAGAATAAAGTACTGCCGACGAATGTGTTGTCACCTTTGATAAGGACTTTATTAGTAATGAAGCATCTGTATTGCGCTGATTCTTAATAACTTTAAATTGATTAAGGATACGATCAAAAGTTTCAAAGATCTTTTTTGGTACAAAATCTTTTTTGAAAATAGCGATGGTCAAAGTGAAAAGAAGAAATCCATCACTATAAGCTAAACATATGGGACCAAATCCACGAGAAATACGATGCGATAGGTCGAAACTGCGCGTATTCTCCATTTATAACAATGAGGCAATACAAACCTGATCAAACCATGTCTCCGTGCCGTAGGTCATATTGTCCACATAATAGGTCATTAGTTTCCTGACGTTGGTTATGTTTCGTAGCATATTGTCGTCCGATACGATCGTCACAATTGTTCTTTTTTTTGGTCCGATTGTCACGTCTGTCAATAAAATTTCATGCTGAGTATAAACTGACATATTCTGAGCATAAAACATCTTCTAATAAGCAGTTTGTGAGAGGTTACCTCCCACAGACAAGTTATTATCACAACAACCTTTACTCGCCTTAAACTTCGTTCAGAGATGACTGCGGCCCCGTGAACAATTCAGGATGGCCATCGGAAGAGATGCGCTACGATCGCATGTGAAACGATACAATGTCGAAAATATTTGGTCACTTTTGTTTACCTGCTTTAGAAAACTTCGGCTTTCTGTATTTCAACTATTCAAAACTGCGAGGGTCTTTTTCTCTTGCTCGTACAACAGAACTCACATTTTAACGAATGTATTTGACAGAAATGGCGCAGTAAAACGAATATAAAGGTTAGATAACAGAGGGCTTTGTCGAACATGAATTGTTGCAAAGGTAGAATGAAGCTCTGGCCACCTGCACGCTTAACTGCTTACCTCCAGATGTGGAAATCAAGTCGATGCTGAAAGTCTCGTCCTTCTCGTCTCTTTTATCATCGTAAATACGAACATCGATAAATTTTTCATACTCATCGCCAATGAAATCCAATTTCCCATCATCAATAGCCTCATAGTCGACGTTACTTTGCGCAGTTGCAGGGACCGTTTCGTAATTCACCGTAAATGGACGCGCATCATGCCGGCCCAAGCGTGTTACGTACGTGCGCACATAGCCTTCGTTCTCTCTGACCACCTAGAGAAGGTGAAGGAAATTTACGAGCGCAGACATCGTAAAGGCTATCAACATTTCTTTGAATATGCTCATGCGGACCTACTTCTAAAACTGAATTCTGCATCTCGGAGGGTGGAAAATCTGGCCTACGGAGCTAATGGAACGATATGATCGCTAAATCGGAATAGGCATCCATAAGCATTTAGAATGACACGCATTCCGTACCATTGTACGAATTATTTTTCCAATTTTCACAACTTATTAGTGATAGTAATTTCACGACTTCTCTTAAATTTTGAGCTTAACGTTCTATATGAATTTTTCATATATAAAAGAATTTAATACATACATAGTTACTTCTGACGAATTCGACCATCGGTTCGCCGATAAAGCTCTCTGAATCATCAGGCACACGGATACGTGCGATGCTTGTTTTTCCTAGTATAGTCCTATCGTTCGAATCGCTTTCTGCCTCCTACAATATATATTAAACAAGTCCATAGCAACGAATGTTGAGTCTGAAATCTAATTTTCTTGCCAATGGTGGCATCTTTCCTAATTACTAGATACCGTAAAACTATAGCTTTATTACCATTTGTTGACACAGAAGAACATATATATATATGTATATATATATATATGTATATATATATATATATATATTCACATGTATACAAAGGCAAAGATGTACTTGAAGTTGCTATTTTAGGTCGTTTATCAGAAGCATCCTCTGGCACTCTTAAAACGTAATGCCAAAAGCTTGCACCACAATAGCCAACAGATTGTAAAATTCGTGCATTTCACTGTAATCAAGCATGACCGTCTCTTTTCGAGTGTTGTTGTCCACTATTGTGCTGACAGATGTGCTGGTGAACCATCAGGTATTACTATAAAGTAGTGCAAAACAATTCCAGCAAACTTCTGTCTAAAGTAATTCAACATTTCTCTTTACGAAGGAAAATGAAAAAGCCAACTTACCAGTTTCAGATGGACGTAAAAGACGTAGTTCGATCGCCACTCAGCGCCTTCTACTAAATGAATGACGATTCCTTTCGACGTTTCACCCGGTGCGAACCTCATCTGCAGAATTTACACAGCTACGATATGATACAAGCAAGTCAGGGCGCAGTGAGGCATGTATTCAAGCGGGGCACGACGCAGTCTGCGTTTTCTGCCTATGCAGCTGATTCGCACAAATACTGGAACGCAGCGATAAACCCATTTGAAAAATACGCTAAAGCTCTCACAGAAAGAGCCATTCTATGTGAAATCAACAAAGGCCAGCAATTTAACTCATAATCAATTAATACCTCGTTTCATGCTTCCTTATGACAAGGACAGTTATGAAGTTTCGAAAATTTTGGCAAGGTTCTAAAATGGGAGCGTTTTTGGTGTCACTACTGTAAAGTCAACTGGCTAAGGAGTTGATTGATGAAGCCAAAGCTCACGGAAGGAGACGGATTCTCAATTTGGAAAATCTGCTTGACAGTGTAGAAACAGACGCATCATGCAAGGAAAACCTTTTTCTTTGTCGGGATTTGAACATGTACGCCTAAACAAAAAGGAGGAGCAGGAGGTCGAGACTGCAAGATTAAGGGACAGGACGATTTCTGAAATGCTGTTTCAGAACTGGTCTAAGCATGTTCGTCCCATTCGACGCAGTAGACCGCAAAATTGAAGTAAATTAAAGATCGGATAGAGGGGCAAAAAGAGCTTTTACTATATGTGGTTTTTGTCAAAAAAGGAGCACAACAGCAAATGCATTACTACGTCACTAAAAAGTGAACAAATTATGTTGGGAAATAATCGAGCAAATGGTTTGAAATATCAGCTATATAAGATGACGGGAAACATGATTATAGTAAACATGACTGTATTCATTAATTAGAAGAGCAAATTTGAGGTTGTAATAGGCAACCACTGTTCACTGAATAAGAAAAACAAGAGCACAGGAACAACGCAATCTGTTTCACAGCGCGGAACACTTCACAGCCGATATCGAGAGGCCTTTTCCCTGAAAAATGTTTTAAGAAATTATGACAAGGAGAAATACATGGATATCTGCATAGTGATGAACAAATACATACTGTTTCCGACTTGAAAAAGAAGTGTAGATCCTTCTTGGCTACACCATTCACAGTAGTGTATCGGAAGGTGACTTGTTTGTCAGTTGGGCCGTTGCGTAGCACCTGTAATTTTAGCAGCATTCATTGCATCCATCATGCCAAGCGATCGCATCCTCTCGTTCGTTGTTTTAAGTCTGATAGTTTCCTACTTTCTCGATAATTATTTCAAGCGAACTTTTGAATCAATACGTGTTAAAACTTCTTTTGCACCAACTCCAAACACAATCACACACCCCAGTCTGCCGTTCTAAAAGTTGAATATTCATTCAGTGGACGAGCTTCATAACAGACGTAAACTTCGGTTGCATCGTTTTTTTTTTCGATTCTCACACGCGAGCAGTGTGAAATGAAATATTATTACTAGAGTCTGATAGCTAACAAAAAATGCACCATGAAGGGTTTAAGGAATATCTATAGGACTCTCAAACTTAGGAACAATTAGCGTCAATGTTCGTAGAACTCAACTCGAAAAAACACCGAAATAGAATAATTAAAACCGACCGTTAATCTGACTACAGTGACGCCCTTTCGAACTGCATAAACTCGAGCCGAAAACTCGATCGATCGTTCAGCTGCAACAAAACCAATTATTTATTGTGTGCGCAAATTGCTGAGTCAGTAAGATGAAATCGCATTGGAATTGTGGTATTTATGGCGAAACTGAACTGTGAACATTCGGAAGTAAGTTTATTCTAAATAAATTTCGTTCAGTTATGTGATGATGATTCTTGCAATAGCAAAAAAGAAAAAAAAAATCGAACTTCTTGAAAGCGCACCAACTTTGTTCCTTTGAGTAATAATTTTTTTTTAAATGCTCTACTGGAGCATCGATTTTCAGCTATTCCGGATTCTTGCATACTTCGCTTCTCAGTGATGTCGTCACGACTTAAAGCCCAAATCAATACCGCAACACGAATGAAATTAATGAACATTGATCGAAAGGAAATCAGAAACAACAGCGCTAATATCTCTCGTACGATGCTGACAACAACTATTAAACATTCCTTCAGAGCAAAACTGTTAGCTCACTTGTTACTGCAGCCTGTTTTGCCTTTTTTGCTTCGGTGAGAAGCTTTTCGGCCTCCCATTCGGTGTCGGTTTTACGCTGTGCAGCCGCCATGCGCCTTGCCGCATTAATTCGATAATAAAGGCGATCATGAACCTTTAATTCAAATGTTGAAAAATGCTGGAAACGAACTAACAAAAATGTAATTAAAGAGGCAAAATTCTCGACAAAATCATCCTCATTGCTGAATCAGTTTCATGTATACGCTTTTCCAAATCCATATGCCAAAAGACTAAAGCAAGAAAAAAAACTCAATCAGCCAAATGTACCCTGCAGCGTTTATATACTTTCGTGGATTAGCGATGCAAGCGTAGAAACAGAAAATGAAAGCGATGTGTTTGTCAATAAACCTGATTTCTCTTCAGTCGATAAGCAAGTAGCCTGGCTTGATCGTCAACCGAAAGTGAAGGGTACGTTTTCGAAACCTGCCGCGAAATTTGACGAATTGTTTCGAAATCGGGCACCACACATGATGTTATTTTCTGAAAAGGTTGCACGTTTGTTGTCGATTGTATCGGATTTTTTTTTCTACACTTTCATTAGAAACGACGGAACCCAGGCGATCGTATGCAGAAATTACCGTTAGGCAGTGGAACTTGGAAAAACAAATGTTAACGTGCAGTGGAGTTTTCAAAGAGTGACCTGAAAGCACTCAAAGAAAAGGCTCCTCCTGCCTCCTCTTTCAACTCTTCCCTCCCCCTCCCCCTGCGGCACTTCAAAGACAATTTTTTAATGCTTAATAAGGTGATTAAACGCAGCGAATAAGCCTTACATCTATTATTACGCTTGTAACTATTTCAGATTGGTTACTATACTGTGCTTTCCTAAAACTGTTGAACGAAAAAACGCTTAACGCCGGTTACCGCATCGCTCTCGACAGCCATCTCCTTAGCGAATCGCCGAAGAATTGCATCGACGTCTTCTGTTTCGACTGACTTTTGATCAGTCAGTTCCAGTTCGAGATCCGCTTTCTTCCTTTTCCAAACTTTAATGTCGGCCAGATAGGCTGCCATAACTAGAACAGCAAACAGAGCCAGTGTAACCGCCGCCTCCCAAACATCAACCACATTCGGCGATATCACTGATAGGATCTTAATTTAACATGGTTATTAAAAAAACACACACACACAACACAATTTCCAGTAAATAACAAGAATTTTCTTGTTCGCTTTCAGTTACAAAAATTTTCCTTTGGTATCTCCGTGAAGCATGCTTAAATTATTTATTACAGTCTAATATTGTTTAAAATGCGAAATAAAGCACACAACCCCAACAGTGCACTTAACAGCTTTTTGTGGAGATCACCAAGTAAGTTTGCTATCCTCGATAAACGACGAAAAGTGCAAAGACAGGCAGCTGGAACGGTAAAAAGCTTAATATCCTCAGAAATCGCCTCTCTTAAGATGGCTTCTAGATCAGCTTCTCAGTGCATAATGTATTTCAACGAGTAACGTGGGCAGTTACATCTTTTTGAGAGCATATATCGCCTAACTGTCTGAAGCGAATCTGCATTTAACTTAGAATCGACAACATCTATTAGTCCAGCTAGTAAACAAAAAATTTCACGCTGATTAATGGATGCGTTCTCAGCTCCAGGAAATCATTACTATTCAGGAATGTATTGACGTTAAAATTGGTTTAACTGTGAACAGAAACAAACAATGCCGATTGCTTTCTGACTTCATATAATAATGTTGGAAAGCAAATTGTCATAAAAGATTGCACTTTCATACGGTTGTTGTGAGAAGCATAGTTTTGGAAAACGCGAGAGAATTGAGAGTAAAGTACGATTAGAAGCCAAATATAGGCGAAACAGCTGAAGAGTGAGGTCACTGCGAAGACGGCAATTTCTTGGATGCGAGTGCCTCGTGGAGATGGAATCGCCATAACGCATATCGCACTGATGCACAGTAGGTTGAACGCAGCCGAGCCTGGAAGCTACGTGATTGCACAACAATGCAAGATCACTAAAACAAATTGTTATATTGTGGGAAGTTCCAATCTACGAAACGTTGGCAGGCTTATCTGGAGAAAACTGAAACCAGTACAACGTTTTCTGCCTCTCCTTCAAAGTTGCCACCCTTTACTCTCATTCCGCAGCTGTTTTGCGGCGAAACTAGTGTCACCATTTTCGCTTGGTAAAAGAAACCCTGCACCTCTTGAAAGCATTATTATTGAGCATATATTCATTTTTCACCTAATCTTTAGAAATTACCAGCCGTCAGCATGTATCTGATATATACACAAGTGCTGATCTCAGATATGTTCTGTTGTTACAGTCGGAGGATGAAATGAAAGTACAATAGTCGAGGACAACCTCAGCAGAAGCTTCTCGCTTATTGGGTGTAACTTTCATCTGAAAGATTCCTCAGGTTTCCTGTCATGATGCTCATGGAAATGAGCCGTGAAAATGAGGAACGTAAATACTTAGAGCGAGTAACTTCAGCCAGTTTGCCTCAACGAAACGACATTAGTTTTCCTAATGTGAATTTTTAGAGATTTTCACAAGATTGGCTAAACGATGCTCATTGCCACAATATTGCTAAAGGTTAAACGATTTTCTCGTGCTAATCAAACTGTACTCAACCTCGTGCCTCGAGTGAAGATTGCAAGATTTCACACCAAATGGCGAAAATAACGTGGCCCCTAAACGCGAATAGCCGCGTTCACTTCTTTCCCCGAAGAAGGAAATCCGACTAAGGTTGAAGTTTTTCGCCTTCCTTCCATTGCCAATAAAAGTTCCTTTCGAAGGAGCAGTTTTCAGATGCAACGTCGCACTCTTGCTTTTCTGTTTTTGGGTGGCAAAAAATCAGAAGTTTCAGAGCTTCGATCTATTCATCATTGTGTCGTTCAGTATATATTTTTTCTAGAGCTACTGCACTTTATGGAGTATGTCATCATGGTGATTCAGGTCCAATTTCCGAAAATTATTCCCCTTCAAAGTTCTTCCTAAAAATTTTCAAAAAATTTTTTCCCTTCTCTCGATTATAGAATTTCATGACCCTTTACGTTCCTCTTTTATTGAGGGTCCAGAGTTCGACCCCAGAAAAGATGAAAGCTTTCACAAAATGTATTTCTGTCCTATATGAGACGGATTTTGCGAAATGAGAGAGGGCTCTTCCTCCTTGAACCGACCTAGTAGACATTCAGTCAGTTAGGGTGGTATCATAGGCACTTCCATTTTTGAACGCTGCCAAAAATTTCAAAACCTGGTAATCCTTCCTCTAACTAAGCAGTGGTTACAAAATGTGATTTTAAGAGGTAAGTTAGGAAGTACGTCATTCAAAAGTCCCTATTCTTGAAATGTAGCCAAGTTTTTCAAAACTGCTTCGATCCTGTCGCCATAAAGCAGTGGCAATGAAATTTTGGTTTCACGAAGTGTGCAGCTTTTTTATGTATGCAGAAAGTATTTTGTTCGAGCTCAGTAACGTATTTTTGGATATGTCCCTCAGTCCGGTTCCGATCTTGCTCAACTTAGTCTTCTAGTCTCCGCCTCCTAAAAAAGGAGCAATATTCCTTGGAAAAGGAGGGCTTACATTGAATTTTTTGTTGAAGAAATATTATCATTGAATGTACAACACGGCTTATCAACTGAGAATGTATAACACTTACTGATGCCTTTGCTAGATACACTGAATGTAATAAGTGGGCGAAATGCAACCAACCTACGATGGTACCAGGGCCGAGATCACCAGCTCTGAACGAGTTGCCAACTATCTCGATTATTGACAGTAATATCTCCGGTGCACTGCTGCCAAGCGCCTTAAATAAATGCTTTCCGATTAAACAATCATCTCTTGCAGCGTACGGATTCTATTCATTGTCTCACTGCGTATGTATTCATCAATCTGACATTTCGGCGATACGGATTCGATTTTGGCGAAAACTTTCAGGATCGAAGATTCGATGCTTGTGGTTTTGACAGTTCATGGCAATTTCTATCTCTTGATCTTGTGTCACTGAGTGTCGCTATTATTCATGTTAGGTCTATGTTAATATCATTTGTTAGATTTTGAAAAATTCCTCAACATCTATGACTACTCAATTATTTATACGTTCTTATTTTTATGAAAAGCACCGAAATATACTCGTACCATAAGCGTTAGATTGGCGACCGTCGGGTTCCATATTCGAACCTCAGTGCATTCCGGCTCAGGTGTCATTAGTTCTTCTGCCACCAAACGGTTCTTTTTCGATCGTCTTAATCGCACTTTCCTACATTTTCCAGCACATTTTATTTTGAAGCTTTCTTCGACATTATGTGACATTGGAAAATTATTTTTACATTTTCATCGTTGAAAATCGTTCTCCTAGGTGAACTTTTACAGATGGAATGTCATAGTAATGTGAAATGCACCGTTTTCTTAGGTTTCCACATTCGCCACACTCTCCGTTTAATATTTAGGTATCTACCGTGAGCAAACACAACCATTAATAGCTAAATTCCTAGCCTTCCTGACAACTTTTCCTGTCATTTTCTTCTCTACAGCTCATCATGTATGTTTCAAGGCACGTTCGTTGGCATTTCTCACCACTTATTTAGTTCATTGCGATATGACACACCACAAATAACAGCATAATGAAATGGAAGACCCAGGAAGCTAGATTCGTTCTTTCTTTGCGATGTTAGGAGTAAGAAAAGATTGCTAAACTCGACGATTCCGAAAAAGTGTAGAACAAAGACTAAGATGTTTTTTAAATTCCGCATACGAATTAAAACTTTGCATGTAAGTTAGCATTTCCACTGCAGATGAAATATGCGATATTTTCTTTTACTGAAAATGTAAACATACGCGAATATTTTATTCATACGTTACGATTATCGAGCTAGTCCGCTGTCTGATCTTGAAAAGACCTCAGAGACTCTAAAGGTTAATGCAACATAATACCTCGTGTAAAATAGGATATTTGCTGACCACATGAATTTTGTCGTTACCATATAAATGCAATTCAAAGTTTTAGTTGCAAACGATCAAGTGACTTCAGATCAGTAGTAGCCAAAAGTATCTTGCCGAGGATCATCGATTCTCGAAGCATCTTATTTCCTTGATTTAAGGCTTTCCTTGAATAGAAGACTCCTCTGAACGAACGACTCTTATGGAAAAAAAAAGGAATAACGAGAAACACCACTCGAATAAAATAAATGTGCTGGCACGATATGCGTCGTTGCATTTCGGATCATCAGACCAAAACTTCTATTGGCATAAAATACTTAAGCCATTCGTAGTAACGTGTCCATATTTTAATCTAATCGACCATTCGAGCAAATTTGCTATGAGGATTCGTTTTATTTGTGCACGTTGTGGCCCGAACTGCTGTGGCACGCAGCTCATGCCATATATTAAGCACGTATGCTTTAACCGTTGTTGAAGTTAGCGGATTAAATTGAAAACCAGTAGAGAGGCATTGATTTTATTCGTTAAAATTAGTGACTCTGGCTTCAGTGGTTCTTGAATTGAAACCACCGGGAGACAGGTAGACAGATATGTACAAGCAGACAAACCAGCAGAAATACGACACTACCAACAAAATGCGAAATTGTTCGAGCGGAAATTTTCTGTAAACGGAAAACAAAGCTCATCGATGAATTCTTGTGGTGATTAAGCTAGAAGGTGTGAGGCCAATATGAAAGTAAATTGTTTTTTCTTTTTTATTTTTAATCGGTGCGATAAGCTCTAAACGAATGATCTATTTAATGGGTGTACATTTAAGGCATCTAAACGTGATGGACATTTAACCTATCTCGTTTAATCATCATTATTGCATAGGTATTGTATTCACGTGGCAATGAATCGAATTTACGATTACTATCGGCAAAGAATTCAGCAATCGTTACTAAAAGAATTGTGTAATGCAAAATGATAGCTCTTTATGCGTCATAAAATAGGAAGTAAACATGCACAAAGTTTTCATTCAATAAATGTTTTATTGCAGCATACTCAGAACGAAATTTCTGCTAAAAAAAAGATTTATATACGGAAAAAGCAGAGTGAGAAAGTCTTACTACCGCAAATATGAAAAAACCACTATCATATCCCTTGGGAGAAAAAATAAATATTTTCTCTAAGAGGTTCACTGAAATTTGAAAGATCTTCAAACCACGGTAAAACTCCTGAAAAAAGATGGCTCGACGTGGAGGAGAGGAAGGAGGGGAGGAGGAGGAGGCAATCTTGATGTCTTATCCATGCTATTTTCGTACGCTGATGAACGATTGAAGTGATTTCGTCAGATCTCTGCAGTGTCTACAGTTTCTCAGAATGTCACTGATCTGTTTTGATGGAATAGCAAAGCGCTTTGCCGCATGAAAAATGCAAACTGCATTGCAACAAAATATCTAACGTTCACCTCGTTTAATTTTTTTTTTTTTCACAGTGTGTTCATCAAAGCGCTTTCGGATTTATCAGGATTAGATCAGTGAATCTTCAAAATAGTTGAAACAGTACCTTGTGGCAGAGGTAATCTTCTCTATTGAGCACATGAACACATCGGCTGCAATCGCTATTCCTAGAAAGCAGTAGAGCAAAACGAGAAGATAAAACACGGTGGCTGCCGGTGTGGTCCGCATCGCCGGGACCAAAAGTCCATCTTTGCATCGCATCGATGTTGCATCGCTTGAGTTCATCGGCTTACTGCCTGCAGAATGTCACTGTACAGGTTGACGGTTCATAGTACTTACAATAAAACACCCTTGGGACGAGCATTCAGGTGATTTCAGCAGCTTCACAGTGTTCTTCCACAGTATCATATATCATGCCTGCGAAAATTTTTTTCATTTGCAGTTAAAACAGGTGGTCAGAATGGTCGAAGCTGGAAACGGTCAACTCCGATCCAAAATTTGTATCCTCCTAAGATAGAACAGGTGATGAAGAGCTCAAGGTACATAAATGATATGAACGAAATTAAATCAAGGCTCTTCGATACTGAGAACTGAGAACACGTGGTTTTACAAGAAAAATGCGAGGAAACGTGCTCATCCAACTGTCCTGCCATAGAAAAAAAACAGGAAGTTTGCTGCTTCATACCGTTCTATTTTTGAACAGTTCTGTGAACAACGAGAACGGAGGTATGCAGCCGCGTGTCTACAACTGCAGTCGAAACGTGCAATATAATTACTACTCACGATTGCAAACATATCGGCCATCAGTTAAGTGATGTAATAAGTGTGATGCCATTAACATATATTAAAGATGAATACCTCTTTGTACCTCACAGCTGGTAATTGTGGCCGATTAAAGTTGCAGTTAATTCTGGTATTTGCCGACGCAACTGAAAATACTTTGAGGTATAATTGTCTTCATGTAACTGTATTAATTACTAGCATGCGCCGTGAAAAAAAATCGACTCTCTTCTAAAATATGGCACGCGGAAGTTAGAGGCAGACGTGAAACTAACTTTGAAATGATACGAGCGCTTGCTTTAAGATCGCTGAAGTGAGCGAGTATGATATGTTTTCGTGAAAAAGAAAAGCTCTTTCGAATATGCGTTGCTTTATTTACAGAGCGGAAAAGAAAATGAGTTCTAACGACTCATGAATGAATAGAATAATACTTCAGAAATATCAGTAAAGATGGTGCTTTCGGCGCTATATAGAAGTAGCTCACATAGCCGGTTTTCCTGTGGGGTTGTACTTGTTGTGCAATATACCTCATTCCGAAAGGAACAGCATCCCTGAGGATATTGCTTAGAGCGTCTGAGAAGTGCAAAGGACCCAAAATTGTACCAGTATTCGTAGCGCTCTAAAGAACATGATCACCTTTCACAAAATACTATCACTGCTGACGTTGTTGCAAACTACTTGCATTAGTTCATCCTCTCAAATATTTCAAATGCTACTCGATGGACAATATTTCTTAAGTGTAGGCATCACTTTAGCACTGAGTATATAAGTAATTTATGAATTCTGAACAGATTCGAGACCATGATAGGTCGATGTGAATAGAAAGCCACCCAATATTACGAAGTTTTCACGTACTTGTCTATGGATGCTGCTTATTTCACAGAATAAATCAACCTACACTCATGCTATTGGGAGCTAGCTGTTCAACGCCAACTTTCAATGAATTGTCTCGAAAATTCAAAACTCCCTTCCAAATGGACGTTCAACACACGACGTTTTCCAGGAGGAGGGTCAGTTAAGTGGAAATTAAGTGAAAGCGGGCTCGCACAAAAGGTTGTAAATACTACTGCGAGTATTGCACCAAAGGTCACTTAGGGCGTTCCTCATACACCACAATCAAACTTGAACTCAGACCTCCTTCGAATTGAAAAACAATGTTATTATCCACCCTGAAGAAAATCGAATGACCACTCAAGTATGTCCACTAAAGGATATCACTTATGTAATATTTATAAGAAATCATACTTTATTATCGTTGCACATTCAATACAACTATATAGCATGATGTCGCAGAGCCCTGGTCGGAATATTCGCTGGCAAAATCCTCCACAAAAGATAACCCAGGGGAGTGGCACGGATATGTGGCTTTAAAATTCCGCTGACCAGGCCAGTCAATTTTATTTGTCAAGCAATAAAAAAACATGCTCGATAAGAAATTTCTGTTTCAACGACACCAAGCGATCGTATAAACCTTTCGCGAAGGAATCATTATTGGGTGTTTTGTGATCTAGCCGATTGTAATTTGAGTATATAAAATTTCAAGCAAATTCTCAACGCTTCCAATTTTTATCAGTACTGTCGGATATTGATCCGACAATATTGAACGGTTTGCATACGATGCATATCACACTCATAAAATTTTTCATCTCAAGCTTCTGTTTTTCCCGAGTGGAAGTTACCAGACATAAAGACAGATATGAACACATACAAAAAATGCTTACATACACATCTACGTATGCACATATATGACCTTTGACAGAACTTGATTTGGAAATGTAAGGATGCAAAAGCTATAAAAACAATTAATAGAAGTATGAGAAAGATTTCACAAGTAGATAGTAGACACAAATATCAATAACATTTTAAGCGATTGAAAAAAAAAACATGAGAAAAGCCTTCTCTAGATATAAGCGACTTCTAAATCCGCACAATTTATAGAGATGATAATAGAATAAGTTTTTGACAGTTCATTAATAGAACAATTCACTCGTAGTATTTTGTCAGCTGAGTTTACATGCGTGATATAGATGCGAATGAAATATTTGCGCTCAACGATTCATTAGCGATACTGCCTATACTACACAAACTGATCGCGATCTATTCGTTTCCTTCATTTTCTCCTTTAATAGACTTTCCAGTTGGTAAATTTTTAAACTTTCTGATAGAGGTAACTTTAAAACAGACTTCGAAAACAAAAACAGACTTTCCAATATCTAATAGAAATGCGGAATTTTTCAAATATCGTAAGGGATATCGTTTACGGATCTGTTATTCATAGAAAGAAGAAATGTAATGAAAATGTTTAAAAAACGAAAATAGCATGAAGAGTGTTCCCTCTCCACTACAACCAAAAAATCAATACGAAATCAGTTTAACGCTATTTACGAAACAAAATGACATTGGACGTGCAAATGCGTTAAAATTTTCGCGCGATTTCTCGGTGACTGAGTGATGCAAGTAATGTAGTAAAAGGCATTTTTTTCTATTCCTTCATTTGATGTACTGAATTCAAGTCGTTTTGCAACAGTTTATTGCGTCGGATGCTGAAATAGCTTTTTATTCGGCAACTGCACCACAGTAATCTTAAGGGAAGAATGTACTTGTTGCACTGTCAGGAACGACATGGCTCTGGCATCAATACTATCGCAAGGTGTTAATAGCCTACTGAGAGAATATAAAAAACGAACTGCTATTTTGCTGCCTCTATTAGCATTTGCTAGAAATCCAAATAGTTGAACGGCCTCAAGTTTTGTATTTCTCTTACATCACAAGATCTCGAAGGAGAAATTGCGAAGCACCGCATTTTTTCTGGAAAAAATGTTATAGTTTGTCAAACTACAATAGTAATTGTAGGCAAATTGAGACAAGTATCACATCGAAGAATGGTCGTCATTCAGGATTGACTAGTGGCTGTGACAACGATAAAAATATTTTCTCTAGCATTAAAACTATTTTAAAAAATTTATTAGTGGGACTTTCTAATATTCCAGGTCCGGCTAATTCAACAACTACGTGTAAATATAGGCTGTGATCTATTGACTGAACGTGCAAGAGCTATCCAGTCAGCGATACGGGAAATATTCAAAAATTATAGACAGAATTATAATAGGAAGTTCATAAAAAATTTTTCGGCGCAGATTGTTGATGTTATTTGTGCAGCTTAATTTTCGCATTTCTGCCTCATTCTTATCCGGTTTTGCAAATTCACATATCAAAATGAACGATGGCAATGCTGTTTCTGTGCGCACATATATGTGTATCCGTTCGCCTCGTAGTTTCAACTTTGTAGCCAGCTACAAGAGCATTAGTATAATCAGAATAGCACTAACTACTATGAGGTATGTATATAGTATAAATTAATATATAACTTGATACAAGGAAGGAAGGGTATAGAAATTTGATGAGTGTGTTGTAAAGCATCCATTAATCTTAAAAGAAATGTGAATATTTAAAGGTGGAAAAAATTTGCACACATTTTGCATCAGTCGTTTTGTAAAGGAATTGTGCGAGCGATCGAAATAACTAACACTTAAAGGTATTTTCTTATGTTCATCATTTTTTCGCAGCTTATGAAACTATTCGGATAGATAGACGATGGGCGAAAACGCATATTGCAGCAGCCATTTTGGCAAGATTCTTCACTTGATTTTAATGTAAGATAAAACTTAACTGACTTATATGTTTTGTAGATAACTGCATCATTAGCATCCAGCTCTAAATATGATACCCTTCCATTCTTGCACATTAAATACATGTTACAAATCACTGGATACTCAGCTGATCCTTGAAAAACGAGTTTAATCCATTATATCGATACAGAAAAAGTGAACTAGATAAAGGTGAGGTAGGAGTTAAAAAAGGTAATCCGATGCAAGGGCGCTCATAATTTATGCGTTTGGAGTACAGGTTTTTATTGCGCAATTAGATGTGCAAGGTGAGGTGGCTGTTGGCTGAGTGCCGCGGTTGCCACTAAAGGCTGCATTGTGAATTTTGCTTTATGATTCAGGCGATTCTGGTTTTGGCCGTGCACACATTTCACTTGATTGCGAATGTTGCAGTTGGCAAACACTACGTCACTCCTCCAACACTATCTCTTCCACTTCGTCACCTATGGAGAACGCAGCCCGCTCTTCTCGATCACATGGGGAGTGCATCTCTAAGCTCATTTTAAATTGTTGTGCTGTTACAGCTGAACTGATCTCATTTCTAGCATTTTTTTGACTGATAAAACGAGTAACTAGGAGGGAGAATGACAGCAACGACGCACCTTGCTGCGATTAATTTTTCACGTATTAGATAAAGCGGCTGAAGTTGAAATACATTATGACTTCAAGCCGTCATTAGTTATGCACAGCCTTACAAAGTAATGAGAAGCATGTAAGAAGAGCTGACATGACCTGAGATTTTCTCTGTTCTACTGATAGGACCAATCGCTCGCAGAAACTGCCGAAAAAAAACAGCCCAACATATGCTACGATATATTTATATTCTAAACGATCCGACTGGTCTGCAAAGCTCCCATAAAACTCCCATTTCTCCATGTTATCTGCAAAGTAACAAGGGTAAGACGCGACTCAACATAGCATAAAATGCATGCAGAAAGGTAGAGCAATTCAAAATATTTATAACTTCTATAGAAGTTGATGGAGTAACTTGAAGCTGGTATAAAGGTCATTCATTACACTCAGGAAATTCCGTGATTACTGACTTCAGTGGTTTGCATATATTAAAACTACCGGATACACAGACGAGCAGACAGACGCGCATACACAGATGCATGCATGCACAGAGGCACGGCATCGCCACAGCGCTCTTTGCAAGTGCAACTCGAAAAAGCGCACAAAAACGGACCGCTTTTTTCGTAACTTGAAAAATAACACATGCAGACGCTAACATATAGACAACAGTGAACGAAAGAGATGCAGCGAACAAATTCTTTGATAAAGAAATTGCGAATTTTGCACAGATTTTTACTTTTAATTTGAATGATTATTTAAATGTTAGAAGCTGCTAGGGCATATGCTAATACTGTTATTCAGTCACGTTCAAATTGTTATGAATGCATCACTTAACGTGAATTTTGAAAATGTTATTTCGTTGCACTTAATGCACAAACATCCAATGCAATGTTTTTTTTTTGCGTTATACTATTATAAACACCTTTTGGCATCAATGACTGGCTGGAATGAGACGAGCAACAAGCAACATTGTTCTTCCAAAACAACTATTCCCTTTCTTACTTTATTGACCTAATTTTAGAAGCGGAAAAAAAGGTTGTTCAGTGAGGCAATTATTTGTGGTTTTGTGTCGATTGTCCAAATAATGTTTAGATGCAAAACAAGTGGCCAGAGTTTTATCCCGAGATCACTTTTCGAGTGGTCGTAGAAATTAGGTATGCATCAGTCTTCAAAAGCTGTATCTAGGTTTATAATCTTCAGGTGCGAAGTACTTGTGAAAATCAAAACCACATTGTCGAAATAGCCAAAAAAAAAAATCAATCCCAGAACTTACTGTCGAATTGTCGCAGCGAAAAGCGCCTCATTTTCCTGCTATCCTCATCTATGACTCTCTTTTGCATTTACGCATATATTTCCGATAAGGTGATAGCGTACCGTAATGTAGCGCTCAAAAACTTGCAACACCAATAAAAAATAATGAAATTCGGCTTTGCAAAGGTTGTGATCCAAAAAGAAACTCAAAAAAAGTACTATATTTCCTACTTCAGCAATTAGCGTGAAATTTTTCTTAACGCTGAGTGAAAACATATCATATTCCAGAATCATTTCGGCATTGCAGCACTAATTATGTGAAAAATCTGGTAGTTCCTCTAAGTGGAATAGCGCGAAATTAAACGATGCGATGAATCATCGACAATAAGAACACAAGTTCGCCTTGCTTTGTGTTGTTCCAGAAACGTTTCCAGATTGCCGTCATTAGATTTTAGGGTCCATTTTATTTAGATATTGGCATACTTACTATCATCACTCAACTTTCCGATTGCACTTTACCGTAAGTTTTTGAAAAACGTATATTTTGCTAATGATAACAACAATAAAACTTCGCGATAAACAAATCAAAATCTGACAGACAACTGAAATATGCTAAATAAAACTTAACCAACATTTATGCTAAAAAATGTCGCATTTTCAGACAATCAAAAAAGTATTGCTTATTCACTCAGTTGGGTTATTTCGATATGCCAGAAAAGTCGGGAATCGTATAGTAAAGAAGCAATAAATAGAAAACTAAAATGTTGCAGGACGATCGGTGGTCTAAGTGGGCAACAAGTCAACAGAAAGGTAGTAATGAACTCTAAGATGATCGAGATCAGCAAACTGGCGTGGTGCCATGAATGACGGTTGGCGACTGTATGACCCAGCTGCTGGTCACAACAACCACTAGGCAACGTTGCGCGACAAGCCAACCTCGGCGATCTCGCAGCGCCCTTTCGGTGACACATTCAAACGAGCCGCGACCACACATATCGCTCCTCCTCCATACACAAATAATTCAGCCTGGCCTCATCTGTCCTCTCTATGAATGGGTGATGTTTCTTCACGCTCTTTCCTCATCTCGTTATCGATTCCCCGTTAAAACCCCTCTAAACTGGTGTGTGTGCAACCGAACACACTCTGCAGGGGACAGTCATTGAGTGCTATCCATTTGGGCTTTATTGATGTTGCAGCCACTCCGCCTGACGAATGTCACCACATAATTGTCCACCCGCCCTCAGCCAAGCATTGTAACCGCACTGGGAAGCAGTCATTCGCCCTAATCTCAAAGACAAAAGGTGCGCTCATTCATCCACTAATTTTTTTTTTTATTTTGGCTCAAGAACTCGAAACAAAAGCATTTCAAATTTGCTGCTGTGGTTTTCAGCCCATGTTATGATACGATCGTGCGAAGAGAGAGGGTTGAAGCTAAAAACCCAGAGAGCAGTCGTGATTCGAAACCTAATTTCATTCATGACCGGGATTTAATGCCAGCTGCTGTCCACAGTTTTCACTCCAATTTCGCTCATCCCCATGATGATGACATTGTAATAGTGCCGCAGCAACAAGACAGCATCTGCGGGTTCTATTCATCCTAGAAGCGACGACTATTCCAATTTTGAAGTGTGTACCTCCTCAGACGACCAGTGTCAGCTATCCGCAAACACTACTCACTGGTCAACGGCAAATGAAACAATGCCAAGACTGGTCAGTATGATCATTGATTTCCACCTTGTATGTTTGTCAAATTGTTTGAGTGGAGATGCTTCATCGTTCTTCCATCTTGATTCTGTCTGAATGTCGACCGACAAACTTTTATATAATGACTAAAGCAGTTGCATAGCAATCACAAACGACATTTGCGATGAGGTCAATCAGCCTTAAATTTCGGCACGCTGTATGAGCAATGTTGCAGGCTGACCTCATGAATTGCTGCAGTAATGCCTCATCTCATTACTGCAAAGTAGTTATTTGATTTGCATCCTTCTCGCATATATTTTCTTTCTATGTGATATTTATGCTCTTCATTTACTTCATTTTCATGTTTGCAAGCCCCACAAACTGAAGAGCATTACTAATGAAGCTTTATGGGTAGTTGCTCGTGATTGTCACATGAAAATAGCAGCTTATCAAAATGTGGATCAAATATTTTGACTGTGTGTCTTACCAGTTATTAGACCAATTTTTCCGTAATAACCCTACCAAGAGATCGTCAGTCGTGCTGTTGCCACCGAATTTAATAGAAGGTTTATCTGATGCCGACCTCCAGGATGCTTGGGGTCAAATCGAAAGTATTCATTTGTATTGAGTAGAAGAGTGCCTACGCGACGTTTAGGGCTCCACGAACCAAGTTCTTGAGCTGATAGAAGTGTGAACTTTCCCCTTCAAGTGAGAACGGAATGGAGGGGAAGGAGAAATGCGCGAAAGCTACTTGATATATTCTCAAAGCATACTTTGTTGCATCTATTCTAGCCATGCTCTTAAAAGCAACACTACTGCTCATAGCAAACACAAGCATCTGCAAAGGCTAGAAGATTTTCGTTTCGTTATTGCAAAAGTTCGTCACCTACTGAAAGAAAACTTGAGTTCGAGCTTAGAATAAGGTTCATCGGCAGAGAGGAAACCGAATAGACATGGCACCAGAAAAGAAAAAATGAGGCGGAAATTTGAGCGCCTCATAATGCACTAAATTCACTGGCGATAATGCCTCATATTGCGTACAAGTTATTGAATGAATATTGTAATGAGGCGAGAAACAAAAAAAGGAATATAACAATCTAGCAACTTTGTTGCAGCTTATGATATAAGGAGTACAGCTATAATGCACCCGAACGAAATGCAGCAATTGTAGAGCAACAATAGCAGTTTAAATGCTCCGGCTCCATTCTTTAGTGGACATTGCGGAGCAAGACGTGAGACGGTTAACTTTATAGAATATAGGACAGAGTGAATAATAAACGAACTTGTCATCCTGCTGGCGATGACAGTATGGAGTGGTCACTCTACAAGAGCAAACTATGACACTTTAATTCTTAGCGCGTTATTTAGGTTGAAACTTGGTGAACTGAAAAGATGCAACGGTAACAGCGACCTTCATATAAAAATGTTATTAACAACGGTGCATCTTCTGCTAATTCCTAATAAAAGTGTATGAAGGAACTGAGCTAAGGAATCTGTACCAAGCAGTTGACAAATTTATTCTTAAGAAATGAAAACGCGTTCACCGCTCGTTTGAGAAATCTGGAGGTGATAGTCGTTTTATTAATGTGAGATTGATGAAAGAAGTGCTTTCACAATGCACTACAACAGGATCTTGCTTAGGCTTTAGATCGGAACTTCAATTTCCGCTATGGTGTTCCACTGTTTATCGAATTCTAATTTAAGCTGTTGAAAAAACTTCCGGCGTGCAATTCTATTCATTATAAAGGGCATCGTTCTAATGAAGCCTGAACAAGTGGTTAACCCTCTGATGATACGGGTGTGTCGTGGAACACGGTATTACTTCTGCTGCTAGATCAGTTATAAAAAACCAATATTTATTGAGAGAACTTCATTTCGTTGCAAATACAGTACAATAAAATAATGTTAATTTAGTCAATCACACAAGAATCGCAGTGAAAATTACAGAAATATCGCACAAAGTGCACAATAGCATAAAAAAGATTGTAGAATGCAAACAAAATAAAACATTTCAAAAAAAAAGACTGTACACATCTGAGATCAATGAAGCTTTCGTATGCAAGACTTTGGTAGTCAGATCTTCGACCAATAAGTAAAAGTACACAAAACAACGATAAGAATGAAATGAGAATTTTTTTTTCGAATTTATCTATTCATAATTGCGCTTATCACCATCACTTCATTCGACGCCACAACTTTTTCCGCGCTTCCGGCAAACTCTACTATTCGATCGTTCTAATGCCGAACTCAAAAGGTTGAGCACTATGGAACAATCGGAATGTCAATTTCTCGGACTGCAATTGAGAATTCAATGCATTCAGTCCCTATCTGTAAAAAATAAACCCTTCAACACCTCTTCTCCCCGACGATTTCCGGTCGTCACAGTGCTCCCTCGGTGATCCACGCGGAAGACCACGTACAAACTCTAATCAATTCATAATTTTGATCGGGGAGCCGATAATCTCAAGGAGGTCAAACTTTATACACATGAATCGAGCAATTTGAGTCTCTTAATTTGAACCAAAAAGTTTCAACATTCGAATGGTGGAATTTGGCGCTTGAATGATCGAACAGCATGAGTGCTCAGATTTCAGTGATTCTGCTATGAATTGAATAGGGATATGAAGTGAGTCAATCCATTGACCAGACATCAAACATCACAAATCGGCGTTTAAAGTTCATAACACTGAATGGAGCTCTTCAGAAACAGCGAGAAGTTATTTTGCCTGTTGGCAGATAAACGATTAGTTTTAGTTGACTATCTTCTACTGACATTTAAACATAAAAATAAGCAAAAGCAATTTCTTTACACGAAAAAGTAGAATTGTATGCGCATTTCAAAGAGTCGAAAATGAGCTTTCGTAAGTACAATATAATAGAAAACTCTTTTAAAATGCATTTTCAAGTCAATGATTCATATGAAACAGCTAGAACTACGAAACTAACAGTGTAGATTACTTGGAAAGAAACAGATCTTGTAAGAGTTCTTTCTTTCATTAGTTCGTTAGTCATGAAGCGGATCTTTTTGGAACGCAAATTCACATCCATGAAGACAGAAGAACAATACATCCATATTTTGACTGCATTGCTTGAAGAGGTGAAAGAAAACTTACAAGATGTGCGAAAAAGACATTAGGAATCACAAAAAGAATCCAACAGGAACTAAAAACAATAAAAATAATTTAAAAAATCAACTAATTTCTCAATATGACACCGAATTCACTGGAATCTAAATAGAAATAAACGAAAACAAAAATCACAAAACACATATTGTACCATAACTAAGGCGCTCATTTAAAGGGCGCAAAAGTTTCCAGATTGAACAACAAAAATTGTTGCGACAATAAAGTTTCAAAAGAAACGCATAATTGGATTATGGGTTCAGTCGTCGATTTTGAAAGCGCGATTGTGATACGAGAACATAACGCTTATCGAGAACAGTGTATTTTAAAAAAAAAAGAAAGAAAAACACACACAACATTCGTGACGAATAGTATTGAGTGAGCAAGTTATTATGACAAGAATTTGCAATACCGAGCAAACGCAGTGAATTTCTCTTAATCAAATATAAGACATGAAATTCTCAAAGAGAAAGCATTCATCGAATTAATAAATGTTTTAGTTTTTGTTTTTTACTTCGTAACACATCCCTGACGACAGTACTGATGGCGAATACTGACAAAAATTTCTCGCATTTTTACGAAAAGAACTGTAAATTGCATTATCTAATTGTTAGGGTCTAGTGACTTTCAAGTTTAAAAATGTGGTTAAATCAAGTTGTTTTCTTTGGATGAGTTATCATAAAGCCCACTTAATATATTAGCAGTCGAGGTCAAGAACATTTCAGTGCTTATGAACCATCAGATACTAAGTGGGAAGTGTGCTACGAGATATATTTAAACACATAAATAAAATATGCAATAAATACGAAGTAGTGAGATTGCTGACTAGAAATAGAGATCAGCTCTGTACAACTGGAATGGATGACGAAGTGGCTTTGCAGCGTTCAGTCGATGAACCTGAAACGATAGCAGCCAGTGAGCGCACAATTAACTGCAAAAATGTTTTTCATTCATTCCTTCAATTATTTCCCATCAAGAAATTCAATCCGGATAATTCACAAAAGATTTATTCGTATGCTTTACGTATATCAAATTATTTTTCATATTTTTCATAAATCATCATCAAGTTTTCGGTGAATTTTTTTTTTTGTTTTGCTTCTTTTTAAAGTATAAAATGCATGCGAGGAACATTCGTGCACACACTGCGGCAAAGAGAGGCGGCTGAGAACTAAACAAAGATTGACGACTGAAAGAATACGACGAATGGCGAGAGCGCATAGAAAAAAGAGACGACACGTGCGAAAAGTTCTCAGTTCCTCACACATACTACAAACACATTTGCGCATCACCAACACCTTTTGTGAGCCAATCTCCCTCAGTTTCCCCGTCTTTCTCCCTTTCTCTCTGTGTAGACGTTGCGGTGTGTCGGTATGTTGCGCTCTCTTCGCTTCGGAGGCTCTCTCGGTTTTCACGAAAGTACGTCAAATCAAACATCAACAAAGCAAAAATAAGCACAAATCTGAATAATTCGAAAAAAATATATCCGGCACAACTCGAACACATGCACAATAAAAGAAGGTGTTACGACGGCCTACAAAAGAAACCGATGAACGCAGTTTGGCTGCAGCGATCAACCAGCCAGCACAGCGTTGTGCTGCTCGAAATGAATCGCAGTTATGCTGTTCGTTTCATGCACTACCGAACATATCCCTCTCTCTGCATGTTCATTTCACCGAGATGCATGCTTCAACTAGCGCTGTTGCTTTTGAATTCTCACTTCCCTTGCAGCGTTGCGAATGCAATCGTATTCCAACGTTGGCTTGCTGCGAAATTTCTGACACAAAAACTCGCTTTTTTTCTGAAAACCGTCGGAAATCACCGCATCAAATTTGGGAGAATCATAAACTTAGACAAATCTGCTGACAGATTGTCAACTGGAAATTCTTCGGGCCGAGCAAAGAACGATTGAAACTGGGTGTAATACGAAAAAGAGGCTATATTGAAAAAGCTATGGTAGCCTTCACTATTTTGATAAAAGCGTTCCGGGGAGCGAAATATTTCGACGGCACGTAATGACCGCAGCGATCAAGGTCGTAGTCAGAGCAAGTCTCAGAGGAACCACTAAGAAAAGCTCAGATATTGACCTCTTGTTCAGATGAATTTTGTTTCTCTCCGTTAACTCAGGTTCATAGCATTTGCTCATTTGACTGAATTCAACTCGGCCTTCTGCCTGAATGTCCCATTCCTCTCCCCTTTCTCTATTTTAGTGCTGAGAATGAGAGGTTGATCGAAATCCATATGAACCATGTCGGTAGTCCCGTTGTGTTTATTTGCACCTGTCTACGGACTTGACTGATGGCGGTGATTCTGCAAGCGCGAACTGAGATCTCGGTCATAGACACAATACGAACAGACACTGTGTGTGTGCATTTTCAATACGGTTTATCTCGCGGACGTTTCAGTTGCACTTTAAGACGTTTCATCCCGATTTGGAAGCCGTTCATCGCTTGAATCGCCGCCATTGCCGATGCCGAGTTGTCATAGGAGATGAAGCCTGAACGAAGATCACAGAGTACGACACATAACAACAAATCGAAGGGAGAGCACTCAAGGTTTAAGCACGACGCTCAACCTACGCTAAATACTTTTCAACAACGAAATTCTACCCACTTTCTTAGTCGATTTTATTGCATTTCATCATTTCAAATGGGAACTGTCGAAATAAATTTAACAATAAAATATTTCAATTCAAGCAAATCATCGAGCTGAAGTATACGAACGTACATGCGAATGCACGTCACAAAATTCATAACCGGTATTTGCCCATTGCTTCGGAGGGCGATAAGGTGAAACGTCAATTTGTTAAATTCATATCCGCCTGATAAACTTGAAAGAGGGTCAAAACAATCGAATTTATTTATGACATATCACGCGGGTTTTTTTTTAAATAATTAAAATGCTCACCTATACAAAACGGACTCTTTAGCGATTATGTAGTAATAGCTTCTACAGCTGGTCATTAAAAGTAGACGCTACCAGTGAAAATTTTTCTCTGTAAATGGGTAACACATTCAAACGATTCACGAATGCTTTTTAAGGAGTTCTCTCATTTAAAAAAAGTTTTCGTGATGAAAAAATCGTTTATGACAATTCATAAAAAAACTCGACCATCATTTACGAAAACAATTACTCAGAAATTATTTTCAAAATTTTCACTCATAATTGCAAAATAACCCTTCGTAAGGGCTTTGCCATTTTGATGGGATATGTATTTGAACAAATGCTAAGATCTATTTCACAAGAGAAGGTCTCCATTTCCCTAAACCGATTCTGAAGACAATACGCGGTTTAAAAAAAAGCTACTCAATAGTATGGTGTTTAGCTGTCAACTCAGAATTTTTCTTTTCATTCCACCTTTATGGCGACAAAACGCTGATTGTTATTCCTATCTCTTTGCAAAGTTTTTAGTTTTCATCACCAGCTTGTTTAATTTGGAGGTGATTACGCAAATTTTTCTCATGATTACCTCGCAAAACATGGCCAGCCCTAGAATTTCAACCTTAAGTAGGTTTCAAGAAGATCGCTCAGTTGAAGAAGCCTTAACGCATATAATCCCTCTTGTCATCCGCTAGGTCCCTGAAACTGCTCTAGGCTAGAAATGTAGAAAATGTAGATGTTAGTGCGCAGTTGACAAATGTGCTAGAGTAACTGTGTGAAATATGTCTTCCCCCTCCGCCCTTCACTCGGTCAATTATCCCATTAGAACATAACGCTTTAGCTCCTAGAATGCAGAGAAAGGCCCTACTGGTGACGGTGCAATGGGTAACTTTTGCAGCCATAAAAGTAAGACGATTGACAGGAAGAAAGATTTTCTTAAAGTTTGTCGATATTACTTGTCAATATGAGGCGTACATTTCAATAAGCAAAATAAATTCACCACGTCCACCAAATATTTCTACGACACTAACACACTAGAAAAGATTCCTTCACAACACGTATGCGCAAAAGCAAGCAACCAAGCGTAAACTGAATATTGCATTCTGTGCCCACATGGTGCATATGATCGTCGCAGTAAATCTACTTTCAACAAATTAAACACTTATTCTATGCTATCGCTTTATTTCGTTCTATTTTTTCTCTCGTAAGAAGTTCTTTTTCATAAACTCTTCTCAACGTTTCATATGCTTCATTACATGTGGGCACATCTGCATCAGAACGACGACAACACTTCAACAATAGAAGAAGCACAAAAATACACTATATTGTTATGTCAGAATCAAAATGCGCCCCATCATGTTGTGAAGGTACTTGTCTAGTTCATCAGTATCTTTTGAGTAACTTCTTTAACTCATCATCAAAAATGCCCCTCATCCTCCTCGAAGAGTTAAAAATTTTAGCAGTCGAAGGAAAAGAATAAAATGAGGCCCACGATAGGACGGAGTTTAGAATAAATAAAAACTACCGATAGCCCAAAAATCTAACCGTTTCCACTTTTTTGGTCACTATCCTTCTTCACCTATATTACTTCGTTAGGGCTAGGTTTGCATGTGTGTCAATCAAACAATGCAATTTTAGCCATTCACCAACACAAACCAGATTACTTGGTAGTTGGAAAATCAGGTAGTCGAACTGGCCAAGTTGGCCGATTGTATAAGGCTCCCCGAAGTGTAATGAGGAGAAGCTAGGAAAAGCTAGATGTCTAAAAAATGTGTTTCCTCTACACTGTAACACTGAGCTAAAAGTTAATTTCACGCTGTCAGTCATTGATGCAGTTAAGTGTTGAAAATGTTAGAATGAATTCAACAAATTCGACTGCATTGCAAACAGATTGTGAGTTTTTCGATGAGAATTTATCCTCTGAAATTCAACAGTAAAATAAAGGGAATTCTTATACGTTTAACGCTATAGCCAACTCTATAGAAAGGTTTTCTAGGAAAATCCAAGAACATTTTGAACGAATTTTAATTTACAAATATGCGGCTGGGTGGGGGAGGAAGAAAGATTGTTGGAGTTTCAACTAGATACACATCGAACTGCACTATTGCTTACCGAAACATTTGCTCTGATTGGTGGCACGATCGATGAAAACCTTGGCACTGATAACGTGGCCAAACGGCATGAACATTTGCATGAGCTCCGCATCACCGAACTCTTGTGGCAAGTGATAGATAAATAGGTTGCATCCTTCAGGCCCAAGAACTTCAAACATAGATACCGATTAGCCACGTGAAGAAAAGATATTTCAGCAAAGATATTTCGAATCATTGCGTGCATTTCGTACATAGAAATCTTCCATCTTGTGCCTCTTTTGGAGTGAATTAATGTGAATATGGAAAGAAAAAAGTGAACGTTACGAGCAATGTGGTGCGTGACGATATTACGCATATTCGACAAAAACGCTATCGAGTTCTTAAGAGGAGCGACTTTTCATTAATTTTAAATTAATCAGTTCAATGTGTTGACGCTGGCCGATAAAAGCTATATGAAAATGCGATTTGTAGCTTGAAATCTCTAAAATTAGCCCAACAAAATATAGCGCCTTATTATAAAAAGAAATACGGATGTGACCAGCTATAATCTATGTCAGTTAGCCCATAACATATAGTAGGGTATACGATTATTAGCTGAAGTAATTCTTTCATGGGCAATAGACAGTAGCATGTGAATACTACCTACGAATTATCACGCTAACCTCCGGAAAGCGTCAAACAGAATGAACTTTTAAAAGAACGGAATTTTTATTGTTTTTCAATTTGTAATGCCTTAATGCACGCAATAGTTCACCTCCGGAACCTTGAATCTAGAAACCCGACGCTATCTACGTTACGGTTTTAATCATATGCAGTTCACAAAATCCTCAGCTTTTTGGCAAATACAGACCGCTCTGCGTTCTAGAATGATGATTCTTTTTGTCTTGACTGACATATCTGCATAATTCTTTGATGAGAGGACTTTTGGGAAGGAATTTCTGAAATTTTTGTAATAGAATGTGACTGCTGAAATAATCAAAAATTTATTCATAAGAACGGCTGAACTTAAATACATGTTACAGAAAAGGATCCCTTCGGCGCGGAGCAAGGCTACTTTAGAAAGTCCCGCTGCAAGATGTTTGAACGGATGTATGTGCGCAAAATGCTAATGTTGTTAGTCATGTGCACCACTAAGCATTTCAGCCTAGCAGAAGCATATTCGCATGTTTTATGCAGCACTATATCGAATCGATTGAGTGCAGTGGCTAGAAATTGAAGTAGATAGAAATTTCTGAAATGCCCTTCCACACCAAGCTCTCTTTCGCTTGAATGCTTCTATCAACAGGAGTTCGATCTAATTTGTTGTCGCATTCCCAGTGGCCAGGTATCCTGGTGTATTTTTATTTCTAATGTAGGAGCTCTTTGAAGTTATGGCTAATCATGCACATTCCCTTTAACGATTGCGAGCATCACAACTCTTATTAAACACAAGACGTTTCATATGCCCAAGAGGTTAATAAAAGTCTTCGGTGACTCCAAGTTCGCATAATCACCCTTCGCATTTCCCTGGGATTTAGTTTGGACCACATCGACAGTTACTTCCTATTTTTGAAAGGATGCATTCAGTGAAACACTTTGAAACAAGGTGGAGGGGAAATTCAAGGAAATCACAGATAGTGTTACTGATTACGCTGAAGAAAAAATCAACTGTGGTTGCCAAGACCAGTACGCCACTTTGCAAAACGTCACTTTTGGGCTCTTAATACTGCAGTTTCCTGAATATCAAAAATGTGTTAGTAAAAACCTCTAATTCGAAGCAAGCTCTGCTAACAACTTCGACTGAAGAGGTCCACTTGATCATTAGGCAACAATGTCTCAGTGAAAAATCAGTAAAAAGAGCGGGCCACAACAGCTCCACCCGATCCCTCAGGCTAAAGATTGGGGCAATCGATGTCGAATTCTGTGAGAAGCATTTAAACAGCTTAGCTAGCCAAGCATGCAATTACACTGGTCGTTCTGGATTCAACACTTCTACGAGTATTGGAGAGATTTCAAGTGAGGACAAGTGAGTATACGATGAACGATTTAAAGCATAGAAACAGCACGACAGATTTCGATGCAGAAATCGCTTTGGACACGCATATTAAATACTTCACCACATACATCACCAGTACTGACGAATTTGTACAAGAAATTTGCATTTTTCAGCCTTTACATGCATTGCTTCAAGGGCTTTTCACTTTATTAAATCGCTTTGAATAAATATTTTATAGACTGTCTTCCCAACCAAATTAATTCTGATACTGGAACTCGAACTGAACGATCTTAGGGGAAATTGCTTTGCTGAATGACTACTAAGTAATCACATTTGCATCACTGGTTGTGAACGGAGGTAAAAGGAATGAGTTGTCTGTGTATTTACTCATTCAAAACTGGTCGTCTTTCTGAGCGTTAAAATTGCTTAAAATCAGCTCCTTACTGCATATTTTTTACAACAGCATCCTCATCGTAGCGCCATTTATTTTTCATTTTTTGAAGATATAAATGAAATAAGAAAGAAGAAGTGGGATTAGAGAGGGGATGGGATGAATAGTGAAGTTAGATGGGTGGGGGCAAGAAAAGTATGGTTAGAGGAGGGCTCATAAGGCCAAAACGCTCAGAAGTTGGCATGAGAAAGCAAAACAACTTATGTGACCAGCGCACAAGAACGTAATTCTCAACGCAACATTAGTCGTTCTCAAATCACTATCTGTTTTTGCGAGAGAAAACCGTATTTTCGACTTAAAGGATATTTTGAAGAAAAAAATTTTTTTTTGTATCGACTCGAAGAGCATTTCAACTCAGAAAAAGAAATCCTGATGTAAAAAATTGTGCTCCGCTGTCGCAGGCTTGAAATTACACTTAATAATAATTGAGCTTAAAGTAGCATGAATGAAACAAAAGCGGATGCTCAGCGGAATGAACTACCCTCACTACACTACAAAATGGATTCCGATTCAGTAAGCTTCAACTTATGTTCAAGGAAAAAAACATTTTAAAAACTTCCCCATTCCACATTACTCATAAGATGCTTTAACTGCTTCAATAAGCTGGGAATATGACGATTACGAGGTACGAATAGCGTCAGAATCAAATTACCATATCAAAGAAAGCTGTTGTGAAATTGATTAAATGACTGCAGCGTCTTTACTCTTTATGTCGAGTTGCATTTCGTGCAACTTGCAACTTTTCTGGAGGCAATTTTCACTAAATAAGGAGAAAAAAAAAGATCAAAATATTAGAAATTTCAAAAATTCAAGCACTCATAAATAAAGTGAATGATCATATTAAACAGCGACCTTCTTTTTGTGTTCCAGGAAATAGCGCTGCAGCTTGTTGTAAAACAATCGCTTGCTGTAACGCTTGATTGTATGGATCTGAAAAATATATGCATACGGTTCATTCTGTTTTGCATTGGATCACTTCATTTATCGGCGATTTTAGCGTATTTCTGAACAAGTGCAAAAATTGTTGCACGAGTAATTTCAAACATTACAGAGTCATCCGTGCGTTCTATGCAAAAAATGTTTGCGTAATTTTAAACGTATTCAAAATCAAAATCTTTCATTATTTTTCGCTTCATATGCACTCTCTGGTAAACAGCCGAATGGCAGATAAATTCGAAACAGAGGTAAAAAAAAAACGCACTTGTCTGTTGCTCGAAGTTCACAAGGTGACTATATGCTGCTGCTGGCAATGCGTAAGCACTTGTTTCGCCTGTCGTTGAAGCTGTGCTTGGTGCTGTAATAAAAGCGATCAAAATGATTCAACTTATATCTATTTGGGAAAGATTAGATCTTCATCAGATGTTCTTTAAACTTTTGATTTGTATCGTTCAGGTAGATGTGATTTCAACCCAAACTTAATAGTGACTTATTAAACGTTCGAAATTATGACAGCTCAATTGAAAATTCAGTTGAGTTAATAGAAGACTGCTTTGAAAACAGACAATGGGAAAGTTTTTTACCCATCAAGCAGTAAATACCCATGAATTCTTCTGTGAACCAATAACCGAGGGGACTAACCACCACAACCATTTTTGTAATGATTTAGCTTGTAGATTTTCATTTTCTTAACTTCCACCATAAGTATAACAGAACAAAAATCTCAAGCAAGAATATTGCAATAATAAATGTTTTAAGTTGCAGGTTTTTTCCACAAATCCCAGAAATGGCCATTATCGATTACAAAGCAAATTAAAAAGGTCTTGCAATATAAAAAGCTAAGGCTGTAGCCGTCGCGCTAATCGGGCAAGTGAAAATTGTTACGATAGGATGTTGTATCAGCAGGGGTGATACTGTAGCTGAGAAAGGAGGGTGACGAAGAAAAAGAGGTGGGCTGACGAGTGTATTGTGCGACACCGTTCGCATAATCGTTCGGCGTGTATGACTGCGTAAGAGCAGAGAGTGCCTGTAGTGAAGCGGGTGGTGCAGGCAACGAGAGTGCCGAAAGTGGTTGCAAAGAGGGTGGCGTTAGAAATGCGCTTGCTGCATTTGCTGCTGTCAAACCTGTTAGCTGCAAGAAAATAAACTTACCACATATAGTCTAATTACGACATTGTCTGCCGTGAAGAGTGAAGAAAATTATTTATGAGGAAACATTTCGTGTGTTTTTTAAGGCTTATTTGTAAATATAACAAGTTTGCGTATCGTTAACACTAAAGTTTCAATTCATCAGTGCAGCTTATTGTGCTTAGAACGTTATTGCTTACCCGCTAGGTATAATGCGTATACAATTTACAGTAATGCTATTACGTGCTCCAAAAGCCACATAACAGTATGAAGCATGCCACAATATTCATTTTACTGCTCATTTACATGCCATTTATTCCGCTTTTCGTGCTTGCAATGCATTTTTTTGTGTGAATTGAATACTCAACGCAATCGTTTGAAATCATACGCCTGCATCAAATGCACTTCTAATGCCCCTTAAACTACTTGATGAATGCAATAATTCAGTGATCCATATGGCATGAAAAAATTACATCAACTACTCCATCGAGCCCTGAATTGACGCTTATATGAATCTAAGTGGTCGAAAAGAACACTCTCTTCGTGGTTTCAAAAAGAGCAAAAAAAATCTCTTTAAAACATTTCAGGGTGTTGATTCAATGAGATGCTCAACTTTTAAAGTAAAAATTATTGCATTCAGTCCCCTTCTTCAAATTCCTTCGCAATGTAGAACAACAAGTACCGTATTTGTTAAGTACATGATTTGTTTATCAGGTGCCGTGTTTCTCAGGATAGGAACCTCCGAAAGCAGATCTGCACAATAGCAGATTTATCACAGTAGCCTAACGAGATGCAACAACTGATTGTGAAAAGGGCACTTAATAAGACCGACTTCGAAGTGGAAACTTGTTAAGCTTTATTCACGTCATAGAGTGTTAGCATTTCGCTACAAAAATTCAAGGTCCATGAAAAAGATGGTTAAGAATGCCCGTCCTCTCCCGTTCTTGTTCTGCCTTCTGACTATCTGACGATGAGGACAAAAAAGCTGAGAAGGGTAACTGCACGATGATGAATAACGCATTTATGTGGGATGAGGATGATATGCTTGTTACGAGGACATGGAAGCAGCTGCTGTTGGATGTATAACGGATTGGCGCGTATGTCGATCACCATCATAGTCAGCAAATGAGGACCCTTAAATAATGCGCTCAAGGGACGAAGACAACGACGCCACAGACGGCAGATTGCACGTTGAGTGCATCGCATATTTGTATCACCCATCTGTCAAATTAACGGCCCACTTGCTCGTTCGGCCGCCTTTCCTCTAACGTCTCAGATCCGTAATATTTCACGCCCCTCCCCCCTCCTTTCCATTAACCCCGTGCAATGCGGCTTGCAATAAGCGCTCGCTTAACAAAACGCGTCATGAGAAGGATCGGTCGAACAAAATTGGAGGAGAAACGAAGTAATAAGAAAGTGGTAGGCAACATGAATGGAGAAATCATTTGTAATTCATCGAATGTACTCCAGCTATTATGCAACTCGGCATGAGGATGTGCCAGAAATTACAGTTGCTGAAAGCTCAGTTAAAATTTAAAGGTATGCACAGATCTGGGATAAGATGAACAAATCCCTCTGAAAAACTATAATAAAAAGAATATTTAAAATGTTATGGCGGGCTATTTTTAATGCTGCATCTCTTGATTTCCTGTGAGCATGATACCTTGAAATTTCATGTACTTCGAAGCTACTCATAAAGAAACTTAAAAACACTTACAGCAGTATGCGGTGCAACCGCGACGGGAAAATAAGCGGCTGCAGCAGTCGATTGTGCCGCAGCGAGTGTGGCTTGCTGTTGCATCAACTGCAAACGCAAAGAATCTCAACGAACCAATAAGTTACTGTATTCCTAGCGTTGTACACTTTCGTAAATTTTCACATATCACATTGGCAATATGAAGATATTTTCATGTTCTAAGTGATACTTTGGCAAGCCTGTGGATGCGTTTAGAGTGCAGCATCTGTTTAGAACCTTGATAGATAAGAATTATGGAAGGAGGATGCTCGGTTATCTCAGAGATGATCCCAGCGAAAAGAGTTCACGAGCGACTCACCTTCTCCATGTTACTTTTCTATCAGAGTGAAAAATGTTCATGAAGGGAAGCAACCAGTTTCACAATAAATTAGTGAAATTATAATTGCCAATAACGAAATCAAACTAATAAGGGAATTTGTGATTGAATAGTCTGATGAGTAGCGCATAAAATTTCGGCCAATATTCTTTCATTCACAAACTAGCACGTTTGCTCCTGCATTGCAAGAAACACTGGTATCAGGAAGCTAAAACTTAGCATTCTGATGACGTCGATTTGGCCACTTTTGAAAGCAGAAGAAAGAATATTACAACTAATTCGCCAAAATACGCTATCAAATTAATATTATTGTTAAGAATATCATCAGTGTTGCTTTGCAAATGGTAGATAACGTTTTTGTGAAAATTTCTGTCATGTTCATATCGTATTCTCTTGCGTCATTATTTTTCTATCCATAATCGATTTTAGAAATAGCAATTTCCAAATTTCACTATCATCCACCACACGTCTTATCTAAGCATGGCTAGAGTGAATCACTGTCAGAAAGTAGTTAACAACTTATTTGTATATAAGTGAATGAATTGGCAAACTCGAATACAAAATACTTCAGTGCTGTAGCGTTAGATGGACATGTAGATTCGAAGTAATTTTAAATTGATCAAAATGTCAAGCTGATCCCTCGACCATACGTTCGTTTTGTTTTCCTTTTCATGTAATCGCAAGAAAGAAATCGAAGGTGAAGTGAACGAGACTTCACCTCGAATTCTTTCAAGCTACTGGGATGAACAGCTATCATTTCAATGAAGCAATAAAGAGCTTTTAGGTTCAACTTTCAGGTCTCATCAGTTGAGGGCGTTATTAAACGCTTTTCATAAAGCTCTTACCTGTTGGTAGGCAGCATTATATACACCAGCTTGATTGACCAGCACGGGATTCAGAAGGCCCATTTGGGCAGCCATCTGCTGCATTCGTCGCAGCTGACGTTCCTTTTCCGTATCGGCGAATTTGACAACCAAAGACGACGATGCACCCGGCATCGTCTGACTACCATGCAATGCGCTTATTGCCATTGCGGCTTGCGAGTGCGCCGCAAACTTCACAAAAGCACATCCTTTCGACAGACCGTCCGCACCACGCAGCACAGTTACCTGAGACAAACATCTTCCATCTTGCGTTGGCTATGATGCCACCACATTTAAGGCACACCAACTTAGGTTGAATATATCACTACTCAGAAAGATGCTAGCGAAAAAAAAAAGAGCATTCTGGTCAGGACGTATGTCACTAAGGCACTCATGCCACCATCTTTCTCCATCAAATCAAGGCTGTGATCGATATTTTGTCGCACTTCCTCTCCGATGCTCGTCCCTTTACCACTGCTCACTTGAACACACTCCGTATCGACGCAATCATAAATCACTCAAACACATTATCTGAAGTCATATTTATGATCCTCATCGACCTGCCAGGATGTCACCAGTAAGTAACCACTGACAAAGATGACTTTTACTATGCACCTATCAAGAACAAAAACCGTGTGATGCCTCAACAGCAGCAGTTATAATGGAACAGCTCGTAGCTTTTCGACCATTTTTTATCAATTTTATCCACTCGATGTTCCACTAAGCAAATTGAGCCTCGTTCCGAACTGGAAGCAGCAATCTTTTAAAAAATTCAGTTAGTGATGAACGTGACCTCTGCGCATGTAATAGATGGACATCGACTACTCGGTGTTGAATGCACCAGATGCCTACGACGAGAGGGTTTTTGATTTCCACTAGGCTGAGTGATTCTGCTGCAGACAGGTGCTTTTCTAATCTGATCAGATGTGAAACTGAGTTAATATGTAAAAGAATATCTAGAAAGTCATTAAAATCGTGCTTTCACAACTTGGGAAACATTTTAAGGAGAGGAAATGTTTTGAAACACCGCAGAGGTGCATTGCAATTCTGACATCTTTTCAACTCAAGGCTCTGAAAAGCTGCCAGAGTTGCCTTCAAGCAGATTTAATGAGTGAAACAACTGTTAAGGAAATGGTGAAAATGGGCCTTCGGCTTTTTGTAATCTATATCGAAGTGATAATGTCAGTTTCGCGCAAGCAAAGAGAGTCATTTTCATGACTGAAATGCAACGGCATGAAAGTAGAGTTACCTTTACAAATAGTTAAAAAAGGGAAAAATTATACGAACATTCAAAGATTGCGATACTCTCGCCGAGGAAGCATAGGTTTAGCTGCCTTGTTAATCAGGACAGAACTGAGCTTCATTTGAGAATAAAAGAAGAATGTTCTCCAAAGAAAATGAGAATGAATACAACTATGCTGCATTCGCCTAAGCCTGCCAATATAATGGTGCCAATAACCTCCACCTTTCTTCCCTGTACCAGTAAGACCTTTATTCTCCCGTGACCTTCGAACAAATTAGCTCGAAGTGACCGGTTCAGTTTCACACACGATGTTGCCTGCCTAAGCGATTAAAATATCATCCGTGAAAAGGAAAGAACGCCTTCAAAGAACGGCTTGCTATAAGTTGGTTTATGGGCGTTCACTTGAGGCAAACAACCACCACGGGTTTTTGCCCTTGTACCCCTTATAGGCTTCTCCGCAATTCAAGCGAGCAATTTTGAGCAAATTCCACGACGCATTTGCGCAAATCGAATTTTCGGCTGAGCGCGTAACGTGTCCGCTCGTCATCGTCAATGCTTTGCAATAGCCTACTCGTTCGCATTTGTGCCACTCAGTCAATTCTGCGCTCGTTCGTTCTCGAAGCACATCCAAAACAGCAATAACGACCAATCGAAACGTAAACTTCCCTGCCATGACCCCCTTAGCCCTCCCTTCAAATTTGAAAGCTATGGCTTCAGATCGCAAACACATATACGTGTATTTGTGAATGCGTTTATTCAGCAGTAGAACGAAAAAAAAAAGTATATTCTACGAGAAGGAATAGCCGAAGAGGTTGAAGAAATATAATTATCGATGCAATCGGTGCATCCGGCATCGACAACCACTCCACATTGTTCTGAGGGTAAGAAGGGCGTGTCACTTAGTACTGGATTCATTTGAAAAGCAATGCATCTCCAGTAGCAGTAACCGACGGCTCAACGAAAATCAAAAGAGCGAAAATGCTAGTTTGCAGAATAGCAACAGACTGCAGGATAAGGAGTGCATAAGAAACAGTGATATGAATATAGTGACCTCCGTGTGTTCGTTTGCAGTCAATACCAAAAATTCTTTTTTTTTGATAAATCCTGGACGTCAGTCTTGAATCAATGGATGTCTATACGAACTATGCAGGAATGATGAACGAATATGCGATATTGCAGCATTAAAGTAGAACTAAATAAATCGAATAATGAACATGAAAGATCTGACCTCATCAATCGCACCAAACGGTGCAAAAAGCGCCCTAACGTCATCTTCATTTTGCTGCTTTGATAGCATTCCAACAAATAATTTTCTCTCCTCGGCATTTTTCGGTGAATTCGGACGACTTTCACTATCAGCTGGCTTCACTTGCATTGCCCGATTCATCTGAAATCTTTCTTCCTTCTTGGAGTACACATTCAATAGTCACCAATTAATCTTATCTAAAAAAGATAAGTAAACACCACCGAACAACAGAACAACGTTCACTCGAACTGTTCTCCCAATTGTTCTTCCATATGAGTTTGACTGTACACTTCAAACAATTGAAAATTATCCAATAGACTATTGATTTCTTTCGCTTTGAGTAAACTTAAACGAATGCGTCAGCTGTTTGGCTTGTCGCTGGCAATATAAAAAAAAGGATTTTATACACAGGAGACACAGTGCGCGCGTTCTGATTGGTGTGCTCTCAGTGGAAGTAAGCATTCGCTAGCTTGATGCGAACGATACAAGTGAAGACAATTAACGGCTCCCAAGAGTTCTGCATATCGAAGAGCTTCACGTAAAAATGCATCCACCGCCAATTCGTTGACGGATTGCTGACGTTCACGTTCGGCAATCAAACGAACCGTCGACGATTGCTGTCCACTATGAGCAGATGGCATCATTCTGACGGATGTCAAAATGTCCAAGTTCAACTTTTACTTCCAAATAGACATTCATCAACTGCTCAATGAGCTGTCACAAATGTCATGGTACTCTTCTGCACTCTGTTGAGAGCACCTTATTTCATGCACTTCCTTCTGCAATGCTTTATTTACCTCCCAACTCTTTAGCCCAATGATGGAGAAGAACAGAAACATGCATCTTCTTTTTAAAATGATAGTTGTATGCAGCACTTTAATGATGGGGAAATTCTATCGTTCCACATAAAAGCAACGAATTACAGACGCCTTCTTTTTTTTACATCATAGATACCTGCGGCATGTTTGGAATCCACTTTTTTTTTTTATTTCAGCAACCACAACGGCCGATCAAATTGATGTACACATAAGGAGAGAGAAGAGCAAGCTAGGAGTGTTAAGAACAAATTGAGGATTCCATACGACAAAATTCACTCGTGCTTCCGTTGTACCTCTGAGTTTGAACTCGACTGCATTGATATAAAAGCATTTTCTATTGATGTACTGACAAGCAACCGAATAGCATTTTAACTAGAATCTAGAATTTGGACACTAGAATGTAATAAATGTCCACTTTGATTCAGCACAAATATTAAAAATTGCTCCGTGTTCTTTTTGATTAAGAATAAATTTGCATCACTCGTAGGGGGTTTTCATGACGAATTTCTGCAACTGAATGCTAAATTATGATGAAAGGTATTTGACACCTCCTAGCATCTCAGCATTAATTCCTGGGAGCCCTTCTCACTCAGATAACAGCAAGAATTGCACTACTGAATGCTGGATAATAGAGGTGAGAGAATCGATGCAATTACGAAGCCAAAAAAAAAGATATCGCGTGAAGAAAAGAGCATTAAAAATCACTAATTAAATGCGAAATCGTGAGAAATGTTTCTAATGGCGCAGAAGTTGCTTAATGAAAAGCAGGAAATTAAAAGATTGCAGGAATTGAAACCATAAACGCTCCTACTTTCGCTGATTCTTCGTCAAGAAATATCTGAAAAGTGCGCTTTGAATTAATGAGCTCGCCCGAACAGGTGAATCTATTAGATGTGCTATTACGCGGATTGGGTGAATGCATACGATTGGCACTAAACTAGCGCTCGTAATGATGCGTTGGATTGCATGGAATTCACTCACGCACATCGAGATTTCTAGTAGTGATTGCGATGTGAATAAATCATCGTGCATACCTGGAGGGCAAGCATTCTAGTGAGTGGCTGCGGGCATAAGCCACGAGCGACGAAACGCACTGGCTAGGCCGGTCGTCGGCTAACTCGAAGTGAACTCTACTTATGAACTTTATCCCGGCCAGTTCACACGCCGTCACTGCGTTGAGCCGAACGAAATGTTGACGATTACCGTAGCATTACGAGGGCCGTGACTCCTTAGGGCCCGCCTTGTGTCGCTCTCTCCGCCCAAGCCGAATTCGCAGCACTGCTTCGAGTGGCAAATGGTCAGCGGCAGCGATAACAGAGAGGGTGCGAACACGACCCCACCCAACGGAACAGGAACAAAATCAGTTCTGAGGGTGGCCCTGACTTGCGGATATGTTTTGTTATGTGCTATGAGGCAAGCCCGATAAGCAAAAGAGACTCCCAACCGCCTAAACGAGACGCAACGCCACGATGATTGAACGCTGTCGTTCAAGTGCCCGCAGCGTACCGCCTGCTTTCCGGCCTGCGCCTCGCTGTTTCCGTTGTTAGGCACCGCTTTCTGAATCCCTAACCAAGAGACACTAGAATTCTGCAAGATGAGACCGCAAGCTTGCTACATGCACCAAAATTCTATTACGCTACATAAAAACTCGTCCGCGTGCTCGTTATTCACGCTTAATGGCTGCGTGTTCAAAGAGTTTGTTGTTTTTTAAAGCAAGCAACTACTTGAATTCATAAACTACATTCAGTAAATCGATCCACTGTATCGCTATTTCACTGACACCTCATTCCGAGAAGTTTGCCATGGATTACGAGTAGAATCCAGCCTAGATGTATCATTAGCATATGGTCTTAGTTCTACCATGACTTAGACACACAACGGACATCTGTTCCACTGCCGAGCTGCTTGGCATGATATAGCAGCAGTATTGAATTAGTGGGCAATCAGCGTATAGCCGTTGGCGCATATTCCATCACTTTTAAACAGGATTCGGTGAATGCTGTCTGATTCTTGCCATCCTTTACAGCAATAATTACCTTTAGATATTGCTAACTGCACGAGTGAATCGCAGAAAACTTCGACGTTTAGCTTGCGACATGGTGATGGAGCTTTACAAATTAGGACAATGCGAACGTTCAGTAGCGCCAATTTAAGCTTCTGAGACAAGGCACACCAGCAGTCGCATAACGAAAACGCCAAAATCACCAAACTTCTGTACCGAGTCTTGAGGATGAAAGGTTAACACACTCCTGCGCACAGATAGTTCGGGGAGACAGGATCCATTCCTGCCCATTCATCTGTGCATACGAGATCATGGAGGACGATAGTGTTTTAGATAACAGCCTTCACTACGAATTTCCCTCATCAATATGTTCTTTCCTTCACTGCCGGATGAACAACTTGCTTTTTGTATCATTCAAAGGCGAACAACTACATAATGTCGGCGTTTACAACGTGCCAAATTCATTGGCAGTGTTCATTTGAAGGAGTGATCCTAGAGTGGTGAATACAACAAATAGTTCATTGCTCTCTGTTTTCAGTATATATGAAGTGAGCTAAGTGATAGCATAAGAACTAATACCGCAAAGGGAGGAAGTGAGATTTTAGTGGCAGCTGTAGGTATTTCAATACAATTAGCGTGTCATTGTGTGCGCTGACGAGAGGGATATCTAATTTAGGGAGCTGCTGTAGATGCTTGAGGGAACCCTCTGGCGAACAGAAAGAAGCGTTTTGCGCTAACCGAAGCAAGCACTAATGAGTCTCAAAGAAAAGATTCGATTCCCTTCGTTCACGCTTACCATCTCGTTCCACCCGCTTGTATTCAATTCAACAAGATAGTCCCTTAGCCACTCTTTTCTGCACTTTTATGATAGAGTTTAAAAGTAGTTTATTAATGAATAAATTTTAAAAAAGGCAAATACCAAATATTTTTTACATCATTCTGATTCTGGATATATTCTTGGTGTAAAGAGGTGAAAATTAGTCAAAAAGGAAGAAGCTGGCATGCACTGCAGATTTAATTCCCAGCTCTAATATGAAATTTTTGATTCCACTTTAATTGCAGCGCTGAGGTCGATTTTTTATTCAGCCTACTAACTTCTAAAGAAGATATGTGGCTTTAATTAATGGTAATATATATTTTTCCTCTCGGAGATCACTTTCCAAAACACTGGGTTGTCATACTATCTCAAGCTATACTCTAGAAAATATACCAAATTATAACCAACGTTTTTTCAATTACTATCACATTTGTGGCATACATGCCAATAGAATTATTGAATCATGCAAAAGGCGCAGTTAAGTCCAAAGCAGCTTTAAAAATTTCTATTCGACGGTTCTTTTGCCATTTTTTTTTTCCGGAAAAGGGAAAAAATTGGCAGAAGAACCGTCGAAGCGCTATCTGAGCTAAGTACATAAATGCTTCTTCGGCCCTTTAAATGCACCTTTAAAAGTCTCCCCAAAAGCAAGTTCTGGTGGTACCGTACGTGCGTTGTGTGCACGTAACTAGCTGTCTATTAGGTGGTTTCTGTTGCGATACACAAGCAACAAAGCATCACAATTATAGTGGCCGCATTAGATTGATTTCAGTCCCCAATTTTTCTCACAGTTCATTGTTTTCTAAACGATCGAACACAAAAAAGCGACGAGGAATCTGTAAATCAATTTGCACTAAAACCATTCGAATACGGTTCAATAAGTCGATAAGAGTGCCAGAAGGTTTGATACAACACACGCTTTTCCATTTCACTCACCAGCTCGTTGGTTTCACAAGTTATAAAAAATAAGTTAAATACACAAAATAATGGCTCTATATTTAACCAATACGACTCTTTACAATATTATTGTAATCGTCCGTGAAGAATTTATGCAACTGACTAGCCTGATGGGGTGAAAAAAATGCAATAGCGCATATTGCGCCACGGCCTCCCGAGCGCGTCTTTTCTACATATTTCTTTATTTGTCTGCCAAAAAATCGGATTCGATTCTTCACTGACTCCCTCCTATATCCTCTTCCTATTCTGCCCTCCCCTCTCCCCTCCCACACACACAATTTCTCACAAGAAGTTATGCGTATTTGATGTGCCATATATGATGTAGCTCAAAATGTAACCATATATGATAGTTGCCAAAAATGCGACTGGTCCTAATTAACCATGGTTTGCTGAGATCTGAACATCAGCATCAGCAAACCGCTTGCTCAAGCTAGCATGAGCACAATCAAACAATAACGAAACAACAACGCAAAAATTTTTGGCAACATTTCATATAAAGGGAGTAACCTGATATGTGTATCTATCAAACAACTTTTCATTCTTTATTGCAATATTATTTACGCGAAAAATCCCTGTGTGCATTTTGACACCCTAAATTAGGTTTGGTATCACACCTAGAAAAATACCCTCCTTATATTGCCTTTCACTTGCTCAGAAAAAAACATATTAGAGAGCACCACCTAGTGCTCTACGAGTTTACACAGTGAAAATACTAATGCCATGCATACAAAAGTAGCTCTATACAAATAGAGAGCAAAAAAAAAAACCAGATAAAAACGTCAAGATCTTTAAATCCAAGAAGAAAATTGAAAACCTTGAAAGTCTTAGAAACAGATTCGGAAATCCTGGAACACATAATAGTTCGGAAATCCTGGAACACAAATTAGAAAGGGCAAAGAAAACGAACAGAAAGGACCTCAACAATATTCTTACTTTAAAATTGGACGTTATGTGCAAACAACAGGTAGATTATTTTTTACACTTATATCGATGAATAGAGGAAAAAATGGTTCATCGTTAATTGCTGTGCTAAATAGCAGACTTCAGCGATAAGTTGATTAGCTGGTTGCGTTCTTGCAGATAGACGAAGTTAAGACATTTCTTTCGCATTCTCAAGCAAATATTTCCTTGCAGTTTTATGCTCAATGCTTTTATGCAGAGTTTTATTTCGTATAAATGATTAGTAAACAAAAAATGACATGCATTTTTATTGATAGCATAGACAATATGATATGAAGGAACAGCACAATTTCAACTGAGATCTTCATAATGAAATGAAAGGTAGCAATAGATATTCTTTCAAACTATCCTCAAAAGCAATAAAAAAAACACATCAATAACACAGCGTATCAGATTTTTCTAGCAGAACGAATACTGTCAATCATTTCAGAAGGAAAATATCAAATCCATGCAAAATGTTCCAACTAAATTCTATCTATATGCCAACGCCTGACTTCGTTTATCGCACAATTCTGTGTTAACCTTTCCAGAATATAGCAATAAAAAATGTCTTCAACAACTTGGCTCATTTCACATATTCTGTGCCTGAAACGATGTTTTAGTTTTGCAACCAAATAGATGATGTGCTGATAATTTGTGTTTTATGCCAATTAGGGCAAACAACTGTGGTTTGCTCGCGATTGATATCACATAAGAAAAATGCATTTTAATAGACAAAAGGTGCCTAATAAATTTCAATTTTGGAGAAGCAATGAAACCAAATATATCTCTAATATTTGCCAAGTTTTACTTCTGCTGTATTTTAATGTTACAATGTTGAGCGTAGCATATGCAGTTTCTGAAATGATTAAGTTAAATACATCATAGCTGAGAGAAATCGGCAAATCTGTTGCATTTCGATGAACTCCTTTGCACCCTCATTGATAGTTGCTTCTGGCGTTGAAGATGACGCTAAGTTCAATGCCAAAGCAATTATATAGCCTTAAAACTTTGTGAGTACAATAATTATCGCTTAATAAAGCGCATATACTGCGGAAGCACGCATGAGGACAAAGTGCGCGAAATGTGATTTCAATGGTTCTGACGAAAAGTCCAATCCTGATGGTTCCGTGCGCATTTTTCCTCGAAATCGTATTTGTGAGCCATTCTTCAGCTTACCAGAATATTGCTGCTAGAAATATGGCAGGAGCTTTCTTGAATAAACTCAGTGGAAACGTTTAAAGGTGAGAAATTCAATACAGCAAATGGCAGAAACATAAGAAAAAATATTTTCAAAGAAAATCCAGCACTTGCAAAATAGGAATTAGAACATTAGAAAAAACAAGCGGTGTGCAAGCAATCACAAGCGCCGTTTGGCATACTAGCGAGCTGACAAAGAGCGACAAGTATGACAAAATGCTGTAAGAAGAAACCAGACCTCACAAAGACACTGCATGGAAAGTAGCTGTGACTCCGGCAAAATCCGTTCAATAACCTCAAATAATGAGGCCCTTAGAAATCGTTCAGGCGTCTTCGGCTTCGGAGGTAACCGGAATCACACACTTTTGAAGTCAGAGACTTAGAAATTCAACAGCCGATAAGCAACGTGGGATATTTCGCTGCAGTCGCGAATTCACTATATACGTTGTATAAAGATGGATGGCTTGCTTTCTAGCATTTCTAGTTGCTTTCAGCTAAGACAATGGCCTTATAATATTACCTCCTCTTTGTAAATCACTGCGTAAGGCTAAAGAGTAACTGCTGATATCACATGCTGCTTGCTTCTTGAAAACAAGTAGTAAGTCATCGCAATGCGGCAGCTACTGTATACAGATGAGTGACCCTTTCCAACCTTTGACTTATCATTCTGTACGGGATGATGGAGATTACGACAGTATATCATATGCCAATCTTCCGACACAGGTGATTCTGATGTTCCTTGGCAACGTTCAGCTGAGGTAATACATGGAAGTGAAAAGGACGACTAGGTCAAACAAAATGATGAAACGATAGAGAAGAAGCTGATTGCAAAATTCATAAACTTCAAGAAAGTTATGCAAGATATTTTATTATACAATATTCCAAATAAAAGTTCAACAAATGACGAGAAACTTGGGAGAGATTTTTGAAGAGAAACTGCCGTTTAGGTGCATTTTTTGGTCCTCCACATGGAGTGGTCACCTAGTCTATACATTACAGAGAAGGTGGCATATGATATCGGAAGACTAAAGTCGATTTTGTTCACTTCTCTAATCGTTCGTAGAGCAACGGTATCGTCGGAAGTAATAATGATTGCATACCGAAAGGATATCGCCACTGTCAAAAAACTGATCATTTGCATTATTCGCCTGATATACAAATAAGCTTAAAGACAGCTTAAAGCAGGAGCATAAATGGGGCAATTTCAACTTGCAAGCAGGAAATAGGTTCTCAAGCCTTATGACGAAAGTGTTCGGCATCGATTTAGTCAATACCTAAACGATGTTTCGCTTCTGCCTAACTGCATTCATATCGGAACAACTAGGCACACATGCTAGCTTTGCAAAGACTATGCCGTTAGGAGAATGACTGAACACTATGCCACATCCCCGCTTAATCTGAAGTATTTGTTTTTGTTTACATCAAGTACGTAAAATGAGTTGACCTAAAAGCGCTAACTATCTACGATCGCGCAAAATTAAACAAAAAAGTGAAAGCAACTGATGATTAAAAATGACACTTCACGGAGGTAGCCGCAGTTGCATATGCAACAGCTCACCAAATTGAGGCTGACTGGTGGAGTAAGTGAGAGCATGCTACATTCTTTAAATGGATTCAGATGCACACACTGTGCTGAAGTGCTTAAAAAAATAGATTGCTGAAGTCCACTATCACAGCTACGCCGAAACTAGCAGCTATGTTTATAAACGAGTAAGAATGCTAATACTACAGTTATATTGCTCAAATATTGTATCGACCAGGTTGAATACAATCTCGAAACGCCTGAGGAATATAGCCATTCAACTCTAAGCTCATCGAGTAATGCGGTCAACAAAGACAGCGATGAGATGATATCATTGTAAAGCTAGCACATTTAACGGCAGTAAGTGAGAGGGCGAATCTTATAAGGAAGCGATCTTATATTTGTGGCATATCGCAACAAAGTAACAGCCTCGTGAAATAAATAAGGAAGACGGTGCATTACACAGACTTATTATCATGGGTAGAGGCAGCTTGGAATATTTAGCAAAAAAAAAAAATTATGAAGAAATGCTCATCAACATAAAATAACTCCTCAGCTATAAATGCTCCAAGGTTTCACGCCCTCGCAAGCGGTCCAGTGCCCTCTGATTTCGAAGATCCCCTAAAATCGTTCGAAGACTACAGACTTCGAGAGCCCCGTGAAACGTTAGGACTATCTTTGGATGCCAGTACGAGTGGAAAGAGAGCACCACATAGAAACTTGAATAGCAGCGATGCTGTATGTTTATAAAACTGCATCAAAGTTCGCTTTCATTGGCGACGAATCAATTACGCTGGTAGAGAGGAAAGAGGAAAGTGCAAATAGAAGCAATCCTATAGTGTTGTAAGGGAAAGCGAAATTGCAGTGATGAGGTGCAACTTGCAAAAAATTCCTTGAGTATATAAGAAAAGTGGGAAAATAAAGACTAAAAACGATTGTCTGTTGCTGGATTGATGAACACAAAGAAAATGAAAGCCAAAGGTAAGCAAAAGAACTAACGCCAGGAAGTGTCTTTTGGTCGTGAAGCGCGGCTTGGCATCGAAGTGCACTGTCGCGATGGCAATAGGTGAGGAAGGCACATCCCTTATGCAGACCGGTGTACTTGTCTTTCAGGATAGTGAACTCGTATATTTTGCCGAATGACTCAAAAAGATGACGCAAATCTTTCTCTTCCAGATTGCGCGGAATCTGAAATAACAAATGCTCTCAATTGCAAACTATAAGTGAGCGATTGAAATGAGCTAAATTCATTTTTAAACGGTTTTACAAGAAGGAATTCTGAGGTTGTGCCCACGCTTATGTATGTGTGTTTTAATATCTATTCCATAGCCTGGATTCACAAACCATTGTAGTCAAAATTGGGAAATCTAAGGGATGCAATTAACCGCATATATCACATATTGCAATTTCACGTTGATCCACTGTTTCTGAAAAGATCTATAGCTACTTAAAGATAATAAAAATCTCTATGAACTTCCTGAAGATCCGCTTGCATCTCACATCGGTTAAGCCGCGAAATTTCGGATCTTTCTAGAGGGCTTGCGCCAGAATTTGATTCATTTAGAAGATGTGGACATGATTCTGCAAATGTATTATTTGTTGGTGACTTATGAAACCAGCTGTCAGAAGAGAGAAAGGGAAGAACACCATGTCAGCCCCCCCCCCCCGCCCCCGCTCGCTTTTGTTTCGTCTCTTCGCTGATTCCTCAAAAAATTCTACAGGCGATGGTGACAGCACATAGCGCGCGTAAACAATTGTCGTTGAAAGGAGGGATGGAACCCATCCATAGTAAAACTACGTATTGTATAGTGAATTAGCCAGTGTCTTCTTATAAAAATGCATGCACTCAGGAACAGCTGGAGGAATACAATAAATTTCGTATGCGCCCACCCTCTGCGTAAATACGATATTACGAAATAGGAACCATAAAAAGTATTTGTTTCCTTCCAAAAGGCTAATCCTGAGATCCATGAGAAGGCGCATTCAACGAATCAAAGAGCAGGTCGAGTATCTAGTTCATTGCCTCGCTTGTCCACTACTTGCGGGCATTTTCAAATTTTTCAAGACAACCACTCAAAAGGGAATCATGAAATACTATTTATCACATCACCAGTTCACCGGTTTCTTGTCAAACACCTCGATAAAAACCAAACACTTTTATTAGTCGAACACGGCCCCACCTAGGCTCAAGAGCAGCGCACCGACGGACGAAGAAACAAACAAGAACTCCAACGAACGAACGAATAAACACACTGAACAACAGTTCTTAGATACCTTACTCCTAATATCAAAGCAATGCTCACAAGGGCATTTCATAGTGCACACTGTTCTACAGTCACAGTCAAAATGCTCGATGGTCACAGTCGAGCTGCTCTACAATCATAATTGAGCTGCTCTATGATCAAAATCGTTACATATTTGCGTTCATGAGGTCGAACATATCTAAGCGACTGTATTTTGCGTTCTAAGGTTAAAGCGTTCATGGGTTTTTTCTAATTCAGAGGGGATGGGGTGGAGGTACGCAGTCACATATTCATATTCAGCAAGAGGAGTAAATGTCCATCAGTAGATAATGGCTCGATGATGAAATGATTAACGATGGGGGTCATGAATCGAACAACCAGATGTTTCTTTCTGAGCACACCATCACGCATCTACAATTCTCGTTCGCGTAATAGTCACATCTGCTCACTGACCACAGACCCACTCACATTCACCCATCATTCAGCTGTATGATTTGAAACGTCGCTTCCATTTCGACGAATGCTGCCACTTTCAAAAAGCAACAGTGCCGTTGACCATCACATCATTCACTTAGATTATGCGGAATAATTGAAATGCTAAATGCTTGAAAAAACTTTAGCATTACTTTAAATATCGATAATTAATAGATGGTATTTACTTTGAATAGGCTAACTAACTTACTCGAAATGTTTATATCTATTTAAAAATGCACAAAGTTGGCAGTGGTACTTGGGAGTAAACTTTAGAAATTTCTTCAGAATATTCAAATTTCGTCCCAAATGAATGTTGCAGCAATCAAATGAGCGATCTAATAACCTCAGTAAACGAGTAGATGATGCATTTCGTCAAAACGAAGTGTATAAAAGTAAAATCAATGATTGGTTGTTTAGACGGATGAAAAAAAAGAAGGAACAGAAGAAAATTTTTTGCCTAATATGATGAGAAGAAAACAATACACCTACGAATAAAATCGCAAACTGGAAAGAAATATAGTCTGGTATTAAATCATTCTGGAATGCGCTGAAAATGAAAAACAAAGAAAATATGTGGTAAAGATTTATTAAAAAGAGTCATTCGACCATGATGAGGATGATCTATTACATGGCACTTTATTCAGAAATGCAAAGAAACTGCATTCAAATGACCATTAAAAAATCTACACTGCATCGAGAACTTTCTGAAAAAAAAAAAGAATTTTTTTTTTCAACGAAAATCTCTCGAACAACGCACTTAGCGGAACAGCTCTTCTATTATAAACGCTCATGTTCATTAAAAACAAACGAACAAACAAACAAACAAACAAACAAACACAAACAAACAAACAAACAAACAAACAAACAAACAGTGAAAGAAAACGAGGGGTTTTTGATTTGACCAAATGACCTGTTTTCACGAATTTCATGAGAGATTTAGTAAATTTTCAGACATGACCAAATGAATCGATTTTTTTAAAGTCTATCGCCACTCTCTGCTACCCAACGGTGCAGCACATAACTATCACCTCAAATATTTGGAAAATTGTGAAAACATATGCAGGTTTTTCCATTATTAGGAAATGGCCTCATGAGGAAAAAGTCATAGTACTCAGAAGTTTAAAGCACAAAATTTTCAGCGATTCATTACAACGATAAATGAGCGATAGGGACTATCCCTAGTCGTTAGTTGTTGAATAGTATGCTTCAGTGTTTCTCCGCATCTAATTAATAGCAACTTTCACTGCAGAGACATACTTTTCATATAACTTTTCCTTTTTGAAACTACTGCGCTTGTATTGTATTGTATTTCACAGCTGCATCTGCAGAGCACTAAAAGGCATACGTACACCGGCAAATAAAAACTGCTCTCTACGAATAAGATGCAAACTAAGTGAACTCTAATCTGATCGGTTGATGCGTATATTTACTGATCACAGAATTTAAAGACATGAGAGGCGCATATTTAGCACTGCAAGAACCTTGCTTTACAAACTTGAAATTTGATGGCATCAATTCACCTCTGAAAACACCTAGCACCAGTAAATTTATATAATAGTAAAATGCCCATTGATCAGCATATCATGCAGCGAATAGAAATGCGTTTGTTTAATAGCAAAATTATATTATTTTATGAGGGAAAAACTGCAGGAAATTTATAAAAATTATGGAAAAAGAATACCAAAATTTTTTCTCGTCTTAAAATTGATGCTAAGAAATTGACTAGATTTTTCTCATCCACGTCACTTCACACGTGCGAAAACTGAATTTTTCTTTTCAAATGACATTTCGATTGGCGTTGTGGGGGGTAGGGGGAGGACGAAGACGGGCGCCGTTTTTCGACGGTTTCGCATCAAACATTTTTATCGTCGACGATTAAAATGGCTAAGGTGAGAAATTTAGCGCATGTGATATTTACTAAACAAAGAAACGCAAAAAAGGTCTTTCTGCAATGGAAAAAAGTCGCGACTAAATACCATTTACGTTAAAGTTGAAAAGAGATAAAGTTAGCTGCTATATCGTTTTGAAACCGACACTAAGTGGAGTTACAATAATATAGGCTATAATGCGAATGCAATTACATCTCCTTTAATAAGCATTTACTACACCGAAAACTGACAACTCTTTGAACTAAGGCCATCTATTCAACCGAATAATTTCAGTAAAAATTTGGCGACGGAAGCATCAATTTTTCCCCATGGGCAAAAGATCCCCCTCTCAGACATCTCTCAGATAACAGGAATTCTTGCTGTACTAAAACGATGAGCTTAACAAACATACGAAATCATTGAGAACTTTAGAGAATTGCAGCTGATCCCATCTACTAGCAAGAATGACTTTCGAGTGCGAAAACCGCACAGTAAAAAAAAAACAAAATGGCGCAATCGAGAATATGTGTATTTTAACTTATCGAAGTTGAAATGGTAGAGCAAAGAACTCGAAAAAAAGAACCAAGCCGATCTTCATCAAGGCGTTGATTCCGGAACAGCATTAAAACACTAAAGCATTAAGGAACGAGTTTTCTTGGCAAGGATCCTTTCAGCAGAGAACCAATTTCAATACGTAATAGAGATGTATTGGGCAATAGGTGGTATCTTATAGAATATTTGCGTTGAAACTTTCAAGAAGGTTATGCTCGAAATTAGAAGGGAATTAGAAGGCAGCCGGCTATGTCGACTTTGAAAGATCCACTTTTCTCTCAGTTTATAACGCTCGCTTTAGCGCAACCTTCATATGCAATGGCTCCATGAGTAATACCACTATGGAATTCTTCATCTCAGAATTATGGATTTCAATGGCAATAACAGCTCTAAGAAATCCACCTTATGAGGTTAAGAAATGATGGAAAAAGATTGTTTAGAAGAGGTTTATTATAAAATAAACACATAAGCCTTATAGAAAAATTTTAAAAAATTATGATTTGAATGATAAAAGGAATTTTTTGCAACCGAATAATTCAGGCATCAAGTGGAGTGAAAACATACTGCACTTAAGATGGGACGTTCTGGAGAACTCATTATATACCAGCAAATCGATTAGCAGAGAAGTATAAATTTAATGGTTTGCCTTGAATATGAGATGTTTATGCCCTTTCTTTAAATCAAACCATGTGAGGCTTTCCATTAAAAGACCTCAGATATTTCACTGCACACTTATTGGAGAGAAGAGAGGAACAATGTTCGGGAATTTGTGGAGGAAATGTTGAAAGGGAAAAGAAGTTGGTGAGGCATCGACTCCAAATGGGAATGTGAGCGTAAACTTTAACTGTTGAGAGTTGAGTACATCGCAAAGTGACCGCTGTCGGGCAAAGTGCAACTTGGAGCAACAGAAATCATTGAATAATTCTTCAAACAGTAAATAGGGACTGGTTTTTAAGCGATTTCATATTTTGCCATTAGTGATGATGTCACATTCTCGATTCACATCGTGATCTATTAAATGATCGAGAGCTTTTAACTTGTTTTCTTTCACAATTACGTTAATTGGCGAGAATAACTGCTGTCATTGATTTAGAAGGAAACGAGATGCAATGAAGTGAACGAAAACATTGACTTAAGAATGCTGATGCGTAAATGAATAGATAAATAAATGAATAGTAAAACGGTAAACAAACAAATAAACAAATAAGTAAATAAACACAGCTTTGCAGACACACAATGCATAGAAGTTATCAGCAATCTGCTGAATGAGGCGAATGAGCCGTTCGCAGTTAGCAGTTAGCATTCATTTTGTCACGTGTAACCATAAACGGAGGTCGAAGAAAAAGTGGATGAAATGCTGCATAAAATTTAATCCCGTTGGGTGGCGACTTGAGATGTAAAGTGAGGATTAGTTGGTTGGTGTGAAGATATTGCATTGATTACCTGACCAACGAAGAGTTTGATCGCATCGCTGTCCTTTACCGGAAAACCATTGCTGTCGGTCGAGGAGGCTGGACTAAGTGCTCCTCCGTTCATTGCTTCCAGCTGTTGGTGGACCATAACAAAAACACACGCAACGAATATCACTACTTGCAAAGACACTACAGCGAATAGCTTGCTTTTAACAGAGACGACAGACAATGAACACACTGAATATGGAGAGAAGCTCTCAACAACAACGGCAGGTAGCTTGCCACAGACAATGGCAGACACAAGACGACAAACTGTACTCTGCAGCGGTACACAACACTGAGCACACGACACACGCGATTGGTTTCTTGGCTCACAATTTGAACATACGCACCGGGGTACAACACGGTACGTGCGAAAAACAGGCTGACAGAGAGACAACGTTTAAGATTTTACAGTGTGCGAGCAACGCAAGAACTGGGGGACGCGAAAACTGGCAAACGGGGGCACTGGCAACAACAGACACTATCAGATACGGGCCGACAAAGCAGACAGACAAAAAAATAATAACAATGAGGACGACCACAGCACACAACAGCACAAACACACGCACAACGCGGTTCGGCCCCTAGCTAATGGCATTAGCGTGGCGCGCGATGGTCGGGCGACGCAACGCGCATGCTTTCATTAATCTGCTGCCCGACGGCTCGGTCCGCCTCCATGCTTAGCAATGATTGGCCACCGTCTAGGCTGCGAACGATTTTCATGAAGCACCCCCTCCCTCCGGTTCTCGTCTTATCGACCACGACGGGCCTGCATGCTTGTCACGCCCCTCAGTGAGCACATGCACACATCGATCATTAATGTGGCCTAGTCCAAAGAGGTATCACGACCAGCTCGGCATATTGTTGCTGCGGCAGCTTGGTAGCGCTACGATTAGCTCGAGCCTCACACAGTGCTTGGCTATTGCTTTGTCTAACTGCTTTCAAGCGCATTCCACCTCCAGTGGGCAATCACAATTGATGCTCTAGCACTTGTACCGTAACTTGTTAGCTAGGATGAACCCTATGGAAGCGCTGTTTAGATGCATTTAGAAACAATAAAGTAGCATTCATATGTTATGTTGGATGCAAGAAGAGTAAGTTACACTTCTATTTTGATGGGGAAATAGGCGAGACGTTAACTAAGGAAAGGATGCAACAACAGTATTCCTCTTCACGACAGTATCCTAAAAGCATTGACAAGCTTCACTCGAAGCTGTGTTTAAGAATCTAATTAGATTTTAATATTACAGTTAAGAATCTGCGGTGATACAGTGCGTAATGGCATACCCACGTCTGTTTCCTTTACTTAAAAATAAAATGTGCGGATTTCCTACGAAGTAGGGCACTGCGGAATTACGGTTGCAACAGAAAGCTCTGATCAGCTTCTTCTGATTTCTTGCATGTGGTGTGAATTGACAGCGCTGGGCAACACAAAATAGCTTTTCGAGCAGTTCGCATTACAGTTACATGTGTGAGGTGGATTCATCCTTTGATTACAGAATCCGTGTACAGAGTGTCCTTTATAGAAAAGAGAGGGCAAGTGATTCTCAGTTCAAAAGTAGAAACGTTTTGTGTCGCTCAATAAGTCCACTGAGCATCACATGAAAGCTTTTTATGCGTGTTCGTCGATCCATAGCAAGCAGCGGCGCATAAGCCGGCAATCGAAATGGCCTAGAGGAACTCGCATGGCCGTTGGGATGTACCATCGATCCGCTTTCACGTCAGTGACGCACATCATGCAAGCAGCAGCCAAGCGAATATACACCCCTCGTTTATCTCACTTCAGTTAACAACAATCGAAAACGTAATCCCAAGATGGTTCTCCTTACTGCTGTCACTGTCCTCTGTACTTTTTCCTGTGTGCCTGAAAATCACTGCTGCAAAAGAGGGAGTAAACCTTTCGATTCCTTTATAATTTTCTGGTGTGAAAGAGGCGTGCGTTCGATGCATATATCTCACTTGTGAAGAGCACATGAATACAGCTGGCGACGACGGAAATCATTTATTAATTAAGAGGTGAGACATATACAGCTTCTATGGAGTGAAACATTGAAATGCACGCCTAAATGCACTAGTAAAGTGAAAAGAAAGTAAAAATTTCTGTTAATGAAAAAGACCATCGAGAACCACTTTTGTTACAACAAACTCTTTCGTGCCAAAATTTTATATATGAAAATATTGCACCACTTCTTATCGACAAATAAATAGCACGTACTCAGTACTTATTCTCCAGCCCTCTCCACATTCAACTTCACCCTCCCTCCATATCACTATTATTTAGGTAGTTCGTCCTCCGCATATATTTATTTGATGCACTCATTTCTACAATCATTAGCAGCTGTGTGTATCAAATAGCACGTCCATTCTTTTTGATCTAATAATGTAAATCGACGAATGTCTAAGTGCCGCTATACTTTTTTGGAGAAATATTGTTTTCGATGGAATATTCCATTTCTAAAAGCTTCAGCTGAGCCCTTAACAGAACATCGTCATAAATGAAGCGCTCTTATAGAATCCATACAGGACGAGGTTCCGTTCAGGCTATACAGTAATTTTTGCTCACTTATAATTTTTCTGGCGGTACTTTTATAGTTGGCATTATGGCACTTCATGTTGTGGATATGCAGTATGGATCTTGTCTCCAATCTCCCAACTTTCATGATGTATATGAGCGTCAACTTTAGCTCCTCTTATGATATTAGTGGTTGTCACACTTACCTCTAAGTGATGTTTGAAGCCTACTGTTTAGCTTGGTTTCTTGAAGTGCTATTTCGGGGCTAGATTTAGGGACGACATCAGCGCAGACGTCGAGTGGGTGGTGTCTGATGTCGAGAGCTCATTAGACTTGCTGGGCTGAATTTCGAAAAGTGATTCGACTCCGATGTCAACTAATCCAATTTTTTATGACGTGATGATGCTCACTGAGCTCTCTACTTACCGCAAATTCGATCTCCTTTGAGTTTCTAATCGACGAAATCACACGCTGACCATGTGGAGAATGCTTTGATGAAAAGCAATAAATTGCCCTAAGCTTATAATATTAGAGCAATGCGAGTAACTCTAACTACAAAAAGGAAACGCTTAATCCGTCAAGCGGTCTAGACTGTTCCATTATGATCACAGCCTATGGCTTGATGCTGCTCTCAAATTAGCACCTCTATCTCTTCGCGAAAGCTTTGCTATGGTGAAGAATTAGTTATCAAATCGCAGATAAACACCCTTGAAAATGCCTCTATGGAAAGTATACTGCTTGAGAAAATCAGCATCTTAAATTCAAGGTGGAATCATGCGTGTTGTTTGCGAACGAAATTCACTAATCAGTTTCTTTGTCGATGAAAAGCGAAAATCTAGAACATTTTCTCAATGAAGTGATGCAAAACAATATTACCAGTCAAACGTACAATTATGAATTATTGCCGAAGACATTCATTGGTGAATTTGCGATATCCATGGGGAACTTTCAAATTTACCACCAAATCTATTGCCTTTTCTCGAGAAAATTCATCCAACCCAGAATAAGTAAATTAGAGAAATTTGATTTTTGAAATTCATCGATGAATTTATTCTTCATTCGCTTTTTGCTTTAGTTGAAGTACTACAGTAAACACTAGAGCATGAAAAGCGAAAATCTAGAGCATTGTGTGAAGGTAGCCATTGTTGTGGGCGGTTCTTACAGAGGACACAAACCGAATCGAAGGGTTAGAAATAAGTGCCCAAGCGCTTGCAGAAGAAGAAACTTGGTAGTGAATGTGGTTATAGGGAAACTGGAATCGCCTGGAAAGATGGTGTGATTCTAGGTGGAGTGCTACTTGCATAACTGTATGAAGAAGTGCCATATTTCCAATGCTCATATCAGGAGAGAAAAAGCAAAGAAGGTTTAAAAAAATGGAGAAATTAGAACGGATTCAAGAACGTAAGGAGAGTGCAAAACACGATAAAACGAAACGAAAGGTGATAAAACGAAACACGATAAAAAAAAATAGAGAACAAACGCTAATATACACCGTAAGAGAAACAACAGTAGAGCAAGAAAAATGCGAAAGTGAAACGGTAGCAATAAGTGAAGTTCGCTCTTAAGAAAAGATCGATCAAAGATGTTATCGACTAAGAAGTAGGTGAATGCAGAGAATGAGTCTCTGCACAGATATAGAAGTGTGTGCAGTAGCGGCTGTAGAAGGCAGGAAATTGCTAAGACTTAACTGATATGTTCGCAAAGGAAATTTGATTGGTGTCTTCTGCTGAGTGATTGAACTGACTGCATCGAAATAAAAATATTTGGAAGCAACCAAACGAACGAGTTTCATACAAGACGTTGAGCAACATACGATGGTCGGATATAACTTTCTAAATTCTAGCTGTTAAGAGGGGGAAGCGAACAGAAATGATTTGGACAACTTCACATATGAAGCTTTCCAAACACGATTCTTGTGAGCGGTCTTTGGAACACATCTAGCTAAAAACAAACTCCTTATGGCGATTAAAATCTAAGGAGTACAGTCGAGAAGTGCTCCAATATATAGTTGGGCGGTACCCCTTTGTAACCATTTTTATACTTTTTGCTTAGTCATCTGCCTATCAAAAAAATTGCAAAGGCTATCTCTCCCCATTAGTTCATATGCATTTCGACCCTTCGACGCTATTGTTTAGAGATTCTTCGCATTTTCCCCTCAAAAAGCTCTCGAGTTCAAACACTAGCAACGGGGAAAATTTCGTGCACAATATATTAACTCCATATACCAAATGAATTTCTTACAAATGAGCAACAGCCCTTTTCTATGCTCTTCGTCATCGTAGGAGGTGGTTCTGAATTTTCGTCGACACGCTCACGCCGCAACTCCATTTTTAGAACAGTGGCAAAAATTTTTGGACGCCGTAGCTCTTGTTGTAAAGCAACAACGCCTACGAAAGTTGGCCTACGTAAGCGAATCAAGATAAGCCTCCAGTAACGAAGCGCCCTAATCTTTTGGAGCAACTTTTCAGAGGTGATTGCAAGCGTTTAACTTTTTTCTCGCAATAATCAACCTTGCCGAAAACACTCTTACGCATGTCACTTTTAGTGGTACGCATTTTCTTGTACTGTTCCGCTCATATTCGAGGGAATGCAGTTGCAATGTGCGGTCGTGGTTGAGGGACAGCTAAATGTCAATCATTCTGCCACGTATCTGAACTTAGTTCATCTCTTTCGCCGACCACTGTTCGCAACTTGGTCATCACTCACCGAAATTGCACAAAAGCATCGCGCTGCCGAATGTGTTCAATCTCTGATAGGTTGAAGAACTTAAGCATATTTAGAAATTCTCTTATTGTTTGCATTAGGGGATATTGTCAACAAAGTTTTAATTTCTATGATGAAAATTCTCTCGTTGACATCGCCTTTGTTAAAACATTCTTAATTTTTGGCACCCAAAGAAGTGTCGAAATGGGTCAACACAGTTTTTTTAGCAATGGTTTTCGGCTTTGCCTAGACCTGAAATTACAGGTGAAGCGTTTTTATGCTTATGATGATGCTTTGGTTACCTTGTTTCGCAATCCGCTATCAACACCTCACTAACGTATGTTCGCTGAATTCGGAAATAATCGGCTTGCTTGAAGCGTGAGCCTATAGCCGATTTGTCAACACGTAAGAACCAATCACGCGATCCTATTTGTTTGCCAAGCTTTTAATATGTAAAATTTGTATCCGATGAAGCCGAGTAAATGAGTTGTACTCGTTGCTAAGGACATCTATTTGCGTGTGTGCACAGCATCCAGTATTGCTATTCAGTGGCTGTACATTTCGGCCCCTTTAGTGTTTTTAAATGAATTTGGAGAATTTTTTAAATGCATTTTCATACTATGGTTCTTTAATTATCGTATTCCTGTTGCTATGAAGAGTGAACTTAGAATAATTTTTCGAGACAGTCGCATACGGCACTCGTCGTGAATTCTTTGCAGTTTGCTAATGCAGCATTTAAAAAAAAATGATGATGGAAACAATAATTCTCTCCATTGAAAATTGGGTAACAATGAGGGCTAATGTGAGCTCGTGTACCTTTCTACTTAAGCGGATATCAAATCACCGTTCCATAATTTTTCAAGAGAAGGATTTGAGGTGGAATCAAAATTCCTATTTGTAAGATGGTTGAAGTCAAAAAAATCTACAGCTCTAGGCATTTCTGGGCAGTATTTTTGTTAATACGCTATCTTAAGTCGCTTCAGGTTCTTATCGGTGTATGTTTCATTGCCAGTTTTAAAACTAAATGGCCTACTAAATGATTAATAATTCATCATATTATTCTGCATATATACATACTGCATAGATCATATCACATTCAACCCAAATTTTCACTTGCATAGATATCAAAGGAGAAGTAAGAGAGTAGAGGTTGTTCATCGTCCATACTCAGCTGAAGTGACCGAATGGCGAAAAAAGATCGCAGTGAAGAAATCAATAAAATGTGGAAAATGTAAAAAACAAACCATTGTAAATGCCTCAAATTTTTGCTTACTTTGCAAAAGTTTTGCTCACTGTGTGCGTGCGAAAATAAGTTCCTATCGATAGTTCATGAAATATTGTTTTATCATTATTTTCTGTCCTGGTGTGATTGCTCCTTGGTCCTCGACTATAAGAACAATCAGCAAGTGCATTATAAGAAAGGGTGCAATACGTGCTTTTACAGCGCAGTTAGATACATCAGAACGCCGAATTGAACTAGTCATCTATTTCTATAGTCAATTGTCCTAGTGAAAGAGCACGAAACATGTAGCCGAATTAATAGATGAAAAATTCATTGTGCTGAAATCGAGCTAAAAATTGCTTTCGAATTTCTGATTGCAACACACCAAATTTCACGGGTCTAGATTTTAAACAACAGATGAAGTACGCACATTCCTGTCTATAGTATTCTACAGTGGTTAGAGTGTGAGGCAATACTTACATTATGTTATAGATTGTGATGGCACGAAATGATAACTCAACGATGCTAAACTGGTACCACTCTAAAGTAACACTCAACTGAAATATACAGCGATATAGCAGAACAACCGCTTTTGACCACTTGTAGAACGACTACTGCTTATTCCACTTAAGCATTGTTCATTTTGATGTATTACACAATTTCTTCGCTACCTAAAAATTAATTTAAATCTCATCATTTACTTTGCTGAACAACTGGTTGAGTACATGAGAGGATGGTTGAGTACCCTATCCACCTTGTCTCATTCGCTTATTGCCGCGTTCTAACAGAAGTAAGACTGTTTTATGCTCTTGCTTTATTGTCGTGTATGCCCAAGTGCATTCCGTCTTAATTCCCTATCACAGTGGCTACTCTCTTCGGTTTCAACTCAGAGATTGATGCGTTACTGTGATAGGAAGTAGTGGCACTCACTTCTACAAATGAACCATTGAACGCGAAATTTGACACTTATTTAGTGCGTTCATTTTTTTTATTGCTAATATTAGTTTTGTTTAGCGATTTTTTTTTTCTTTTTAGCGCTTTTTAGTTTCTCTATGGCATGTTTTCATGTCCAAAAATGCATTCGTTCCGAACCTGCCAACCGCTACCTTTCTATACCTTCTGTGACGCAATTGTATTTCAGTATTCACATTTGTATACAATGTTAGATTTACTTAGGTTCAATGTGGCAACGTTAGCCTTTTCTGCGAAGAATTTGTTCATCTCAGTACCTCATATCGGCGTTGAGGGTTTATGATGATGGTTACTGTTCAAGTGGTTATTGTTAAAGTGAAATCTCACTAAAACAGCGTTTCGCATACAACAACTTGGAGAGTATGGCTTTGTCTCAGTGTTTCACCAATACACGCTTTCCTTCAAATGTCTGTGTGCATCCTTCTCTCTTATTTCTTTGCAATGTTTTTTGCATTCTTCTTCTCATTTCGATCCAAGTGCTAATCGTTTACAGCTGCGAATCACATTCGAGAAGATGAATAAAGCAATGATTTTTGTAATTGCAACGCTCGTGCTGCAATTAAAAGGAGATCAGCACATAAAGACATGTGGTGCTCACCTTGAGGCAATCATGAATAGCGTGTGCTCATATAGAAATCACAAATTGCCCTGCTATAATTATGAAGGTGAGTTTGTATTATTTTGCTTATTTTCTTTCTTAAGAAAGCACACTCGTAATGTGGAAAATAAAACTACGTTGATAAACTCAAAAGTCGGGGCAATAACGTTTTATTCATGTGACTGGAGCTAGCATCTTCAAATTATCGGAAAGTACATTAAATATCCCTAACGCATGAATTCGGCCAAGAATGCCAAAAATATTCGTAAAGTGACATAAGTGTGTTGAGCGTAATTTGCAATGGCAAAATCACCGTTAATGACGGCAATCAACTTCGCTATCGTACATCGAATCATTCAGCCGATACAAGTTGTGCTAAAGTAGAGCTGGGACACGATTGCCGCAAGGACCGTGTGGTATCCAACAAAATGAACCAACACATCAAACAGACCTCTATATTTTCTAATTCACTTTGCTGTGTTCTTGTAATGTTCGTCGATAGCAATAATATGAAGTATGTGTTGAACAGAACTGCCATAGTTATTCAGACAAACACTCAGATGATTCTTTTGGATGCTATGCGAAATGAATAAAATTTCTAATCGGAAGGAGGATTTTTATTCATGCCAACGAACAAGCAAAATATTGTCCTTAAAATGCATACACCAAGTACTATGATCATTCAACGAAATTTCAGGTTCCGATTCGGCCGTCATTGTTTCTAAATGTTGCAATGTGGGTTGCACAAAGGAAGAAATCGAGCGGGTGTGTTGCTTTACAGAACAATGTCTCAAAAACTGTTACGGCGATACCGATGTGGATTCGATCAAAGCGATCGCCCATTGACAGTGTACCATTCTTTAATAGTTTCCATGTTCGCAAGAAAAGCCTAACTGAATAGTGCATTACTTATCTCTGAGAGCATGGATGGCTAAGGTGTTTTGATTAGGACTTGGAATGTATGGTTTCTTCATAGATATTTCGTCATAGTCGGAAGATTGGAAGGAGTGGAGGGAGGGCGGGGGACGGAAGGGGAAGTGAGATGAACGAAGGAGCGAATTCCATTAACACATCTCATATTTTTTGCGTGGTGAGCTCGCCCAAAATTGTCATACACTCCCACCCAGTTATATGCCTTCTTATAGTAACATTAAAATAGTGATTTACAGAAAAGCAATGAAGTAGTTTAGAAAAAGATGTAAGTGCGTAGTAGACGTTATTTGATTTCTATCCACACACTCATTAACCCCGTAAACATGACCACTAATATTCCTCAATGAAGCGCATATTCTATAAGTTCATTCAAACGGTTGATGTGATTATTTTTTCCCCCAGTATCATTAGTTGTGTGGGTTATTTGTATCACAAAACTCGATCGTCTTCTTCGCTTCAGTTTTGGTTTACATCGCATATTCAGTACTTCATAGACTTTGTGTTTATGTTTCCGTAATCAAGCAGGCTATTTTCTGCAAATTTTTTTGATAACTAAAACAGTTCACTTAAAAAAACGGATTATGGAACGTGCATATGGCTGTTGTGCAACATATCGTAAGCAGCAAGCAATTTGCAACATTTCAAAGTAGCTAGGTATCCCACGTTGCTTCATGTAGGCGGTTCATTGTTTAGCGCTTTTTGCATTGTTCTCAAGCTGGTTACAAATGACTACTAACTTGATAGTTGTACGACCTATCAGTTAATGCTCATTCTGAACAGCGATACGATACGTTTAGTGTTGGTCAGTTGTAATTTTTTGCTCCTCATGCAAGCGATGAAAAAAAAAGCCTAAAAGGCTTCACTCCATAAAGCGAAAAAGTAAGCCTTTTAACTCGACAACTGCTGCATATAAATGGTCGCTGTTAATCTCTGGCCGAGTACTTACATCACTGACAACAACCTTGGAATAGCAGCCATTATTGGCACTTTCTCCGCAAGGTTGAAAAATAACTGTTCGGTCCCGTGTGATATGCCAGAAATGAGACAAGACTGGTCCTCATAAATTCTTGCTCCTTGTTCAAATATTTTCTAACTAGTCATGTTTGCAGTGATATTTCTCACTGGTTACTCACTCACTGAGATCGAAGATTAAGCCGGCGGCTGCAACTTCACAATGGTGCCATCATCCTCGTTATTTACTACGTGAAGTAAAGAATTAACCACTAGAAGCTTGCGATATTCCATAGAAAGAGGAAGGATATTCCACAGACAAATTCTTGCTTCTTAAACCAGTACTCTTAAACCCACTACATTTGTGGTAACAGCTCTATAATGCAGCAATTGTTGTGTTTGGGTTGCTGATTCCTTAAAAATGTTTGCTTCCGGCTGTGGCATTTTTTTTTGGCACAAGTTCTTGGTAATCACTCGGATCGTACAGCCGCAAAGTACTCCTCCATATTTAGTATCTATATCATGACCTTTCATCATCCTGCACTAATCAACACTCTCCATTCTGCACTTATGAAAAAAAAAGACTAGAAGGAACTAAACAAAGGCGAAAAATAGCACTAAATAGCACTATATATGCGTGAACGTATGACGGTATTGCTGTCACAACTATCTGCCATACCTGATAATTAAAACACCGCTGGGAATTTTCCCGAAAAATTTCTCACCTGGCTTCGCTGATACGCAGAGGAAAGACATCTTAGAAATGGTGTTTAAATTTTCTAATTCATGCGCCATGTACTCGCCTAAAACGATGAAGCTTAGAAATGAGGGAGATGCAGATAATGCCCGACATGACATATCCTCCTTCGTGTTCGACGTATTACATCAATAGTCTGCAAAAACAGTCCGAAATCAAGTACCAATACCATGTCTCAGCTTCACTTTCGCAGCTTTCGCCTCAATACCCCCACCAGAACTTGCAATTCACAGTTTCAGCAGCACAAACAACAACTTCGAAACGTATGGGTCTCCTGATGTTACCTTTGATTAGTGTGGAACAACTAAACCTTCAGTCCTTTCTTATACCATCAACTCCCAATTAAAAGGGGAAGTGAGGGAATCGGTTGACGCTGTCCGCATGTTTCAACAGAATTTGACGTCGGCACATTCAAAAAAAAAAAAAATCTGGATCACTTCCGCATGCGACTGTGCTCTGGATGCAAAATTAAGAAGTGTTGATGATTTTATAACATATGAAAATCGCAAATTTTACAGGCAAAACATTTCAAAACATTGGTGACATAGGCAACATGAATACGACCGACAATTACATGTACTGCTAACCAAAATTACGGCAGCATGGCCCTCAACGATGTGTACAAATGAGCATCAATAAATCACTTCACTAATGACACTTTAATTTCACGCCGAAACAACCCACATCATTCCTCGCGCGCTACACTTCCCTCATCGCAGTTAATTATCAACCTTCGTCGCAAAAAACAAGATACAATGCCGTTTCTTTTGATGCTTAAGCTGCTACCAATACTCTGCTATTCCTGCAACTTTTCGACACCATGTGCACCACTCAATAAAACGAACTACAGCATTAACCCTCCGATTCCTTGAAAGAAAATTTTGCAACAATCTTTCATATCAAGAACATTACGACAACACTGATTAATGAATACATGAGCCTGAAAAAAGCAAACAAAGATTCCCACCAATAAAATGAAAACATCAAACATCAAATAACGATGATATACCTCGAAATACCAAAGACAGCAGCTAACCCATAACAGTGAACCGTGATGCTGCCCATTTTATATATGGTTCAGAAAAGTTTTAAGTATTGAAAAACTAAAAACCCTAATTTCATCAAATATGATATATATCTAGCCCGCCTCCCATACAACGCGCAACTCACCCTCTAAAATACTTCGCATTCGAAAAATGCAAGGAAACGAAAAAAATTGCCAATTTAGCCTTAGTGAAACTAAAACCATTTGAGGCATAAAAGCACAGCGGAAAGGATTACATAACTTCTCACTTGCCTTCTCAAACGTCAGCAGTCCCCTTGATCATGCTCCACTGTTGGCAACAGCTCACCCCCCCCCCCCCCCCCCCCCCCCCGGCATCCCATCTTCCCAAGTATGCTATCATAACGTGATATAATTGACAATGTGAAAAAAGGGCCAGCACAATGAAGGTTCCGAGGAAACAAGCGAAGCACAAAAGCGAACACGGAACTGAAGGCAGATATGTAAACATGTTCACCTATAAAATATTTGCTCTAGTCGGAACACAATTACAAAAACGAACAGAAACAAATAACCACTCATAGCTCACGACCTATCGAATAAATGAAGTTAGAAATAAACGTAAGAACGATCGATTACGTACATACTAGGTCGCTACCACCGTCTGATTTAGAGAATGTATTCTATATTCCGCAAATATAGCAACGAATTAGTTTCGTTTCGGGTGCCGAGTTGTGGTCGCGCCCCAGTTCAACGTTGGCTTAAAACCCAACATATCGCACTATATAAAACAAAGTAGATAATGGTAAAAAGAAATCATCCTACATCTACTGTGCAAATCTAACCACTATGTTTCAGGCCTGAAGTATTCTAAAAAGCGCTCCAATTTCCACCATTAGCCCAATGTGTTAAAGCATTCGTTACATCAAACGACGACTTGTAAGTGTCCATTTGCAGTTGAGGAAAAAAGTCGACAGCTATGAGACATAAAACTGAGATGCCTAAATGAACAAGAAACAACAATAGCACGAACAAAGATATGCAACACTTGTATCACCTCGCTGCCACTGTCAAAGTGACACAAGTGCACATAGCTATACTATCGAAATGAACAGAACCCAATTTGCCAACTCACAAGATGGCAACACCGTTAGAATGTTTTACTGCGCAGATTGCGCACAATTAGGCACATCTCTCGTTCTCAATGGAAGCCATCTGTGAATACCGTGTCGAATTGGGATCTGTCAATATTGCATACACAGTGTAGACGATAAAACACCAGAAGAGAACAAAACAGTTTTTTTGGAATTTTTAAGCAATATTTTTATGGCAAATAACGACCGAGGAAAACACATTGTATCTGTATTAGAAACCAACTTACTAAACGCAACCAACGATCCACATAAACCAGAATGAAAGTATCTTCCACCAGCGGACAACCAGACAGCTCTCTTTGCAACGGCATCCGAAAACAGCTAATTTCCACCAGTCTAGAAAGAACGCAAAAGACAATAAACATAAATACCCGAGACATGTGCCAAATGCAAGCAAAACGCAATTAAGTGACGGTTCATTGAAATGCAAGCAAGTTCATTCCCGAAGTCAAACAGCATATTCAATTGGGGCACAACCGCACACAGACGCAGACACACACAGACAAGCATGCACACAAAACCTCACGTGCACACACAGACAGATTGCAAGTGACACATGAATAAATACAAAAAAGACAACGTGGCAAGCTCGAGAAACAACTGAGCCATATGTGGGTGTTAAAATGTGCAGCACCAAACCACAGCAGCAGCACCTATCAAGTTGAAGGACACAATCGCAGAAGTGAACAAGCTTAACGGGAACATTATGCCGCCGCAGCCTTCAGTTGGAAGCTAGCACAACAATGCTGCTGCTGACCAAAAAGCCCACCCAACAAAAGGAAAGAGCAATGCTAGCAAAGAAATTCTGCAGAGATAAACCGAGACCGTAATTTGTCATGAAAAATATTGCGAGCATGAGTGCAGTCACCACAGTACAGCAAACATGTCAATCGCTGTGGCGTTTTATAATGAGATCGCTCAACATATAACCCAAAATACCAACAAAACGGCTACCACACACTCCGGTTGGCCGATAAAGGCAATTTAGTAAAACGAAATGAAGCGAAAAATATGACAACGAGTCGGCAAACAATAAACAAATTGATGACAAGGCTGCTGAGAAAGATGGTTAATAAAAATTTGGCAGATGTTGAAAAAAACACAGAACCGGAAGTAGTACCAACTCATGATGAGTGTGCTTCTGATGAGCCGAACGGCTTCTTGCCCGAGCGTACACGACCGTCGCTACTAGTCTCGACCGATCGTGCTGTCGTGTAATCACTAATCGACGTTTGCATTTTTCGTGCGTTCCTGCGACGGCGCCCACGCCCTTGCTGCTGCTGCATTTGCCCCTGCGAATCGTTCCTATTGTTTGCCTCTTTCGCTATTTTCTCATCGCCGAACCTGTATTTAAAGAGAATCCTTACAATTCTGCTGTTCATTTCTTGCATTTCATAAAACCCTAAAGTTAACATAAGTGACAGCAAGTAAAATAAAAATAATCTCTAAAACATTTATATTTCTCTCCACTAGTTGCTCCTAGCTGACCAGTATTCTGAAGAACTGAATCTCGAATTGCAGCAAATGACTTTTCGCCTTCGTTGGTAAACAGCAATAACTTCCTGCCTCGCGGAATCAAACTTCTCAACAACTTCACGTCTAACGTTATTACGGTTGCGCTGGTCATTTCTTTTGCAGCTAAATTGGTTAACCAACAACCACAAGTGAGTCAACAATATTTTTTTAGCTGAAATAGAAGCGAATCGAATTTTCTAAAAAAACCGGATTAATTGTTCAACTAAAAAAGAACTTTTTTAGTTAAACCATTTGAACTTGAAGTTCATGTGCTTTCAAATTTTGTGGCTCCCCCCACGTTTTTTGTAACGCCAAATTATCATTCTCACGCACTGCTAGGTGAAAACGATTGATGTTGCAGTATGCTAACCATAAAATTTTCACACACCCCTCCCCCCTTCCCCTACCATTTTAAAATTGGGCACTAGTCTGCCAGCGTACTATACTTCAGCATCGCTTTGCAACGGCTCCATAAGCTCGAGTAGAAAGGTGACGCGTCGTTTGAGATCGGAGGATCCAAAGGAACATTACTATACTTCTATGACAACAACTCAAGAAACAGGTTAGAGCAATATGAAATACTTCCCAAACACGACCATGAAAGGTTTTAATCGAAATAATCGGCCACACTTTGGCTATCTGATCATACGCAAATAAAGACGCTAACTTCTTCGCTTCATCGACAACGTCGTCCTCCAGCTGCGTCTCAGCTAGCACCGCGCTGGACGCATTAGTGGTCTCCGGCGGGATTATCGCAAGACGTCTCCTCTCCCGCTGGGGCTGAGCACAATTCCCATCACATTCCTCAAAAAGTTTCTTTTTTTTTAAACGAAATTTGTGATGAATTCTAGGTATGCACAAGAGGGAACATTGTCGACATTGTCGACATTCACCACAATAAGCAATGCTTTAAAGAACACAGATAATAAATTGAAAAGGCTCTAGAGGAGGCAGGGAGAGGAAAAACCCTTTGGCCACTCACCGAAACATGAGGGAATGCCCGCTTTGTGCTACTCACTAGCGATCATAGCACGCAGTTATTTTCGCCTAAGGCGCTACACAAACATCCGCCAGCTGGCAAATAATGTAAACGACACTCTCAGCGATTGCTGACACATGATCCATCCGATATTCTCAGATGCGCGAATATATGCATGCACACACACACGTAGGAAAAGGTGCGTACAAGCACGCATGCGCATATCCTGTTATTAACTGGGCACTATGCACTTTCCCGCAGCATAGAAAATGCGCACATACACGAATTGCGGGATCTGTCTGATAAAAATTTTAATGCTTGGGAGATACTGTTTCACACAAGTCGATGAACTAGAGGTTAATCCCAAGTTAATAAATCAAGTGGGCAACGCTGTCCTCTTCGCTCCCTACCACAAAGTGCTTCATCCGCAACTGCTTTCACAACAACCCCTCACCCCGATCTTCGTCCGTTCAATCGTTCAGTCGAATGAAAAAGGTTGCACTACTATGCGCAAATGTGACAAAGACGGACCTGATCAGAGGCTGTCATTGTATCGCTGAAAGACCTCACAAGGTCCCCATCAGTAGATTCACTAGACGCCACACAGGAATGTTCCCTGAAAAAAAAAAAAAAACAGTCCAATCTAACTGATTTGGCACAACAACAGCTGCACTATTACAAGAGAAGTGATGGTGAAATCCTTAATGACAAAAAGCATAAACATGTCGGAAACAAAACGTTTCGGTTACAGATGTTAATGTTTCTCACGCCATTCATGAGAGGAGACTCTTTCATGGTTACAACGCTGAGACAGACACACTAATAGAACAACCACTTTTTCCTATTTGGAACCCACGTTCACCAGTAAAAACGGTGTCACTTCACAGGTTAGGTGAGAAATTTTGATAATTAAACAAACTAGACATTTGCTTTGTTGACTGATAACCATCAATGCTGTTGATGGAAAATCGTTCGATGCAGTTGACTTGAAACAAGACTGGAGCCGAAAATGAACGAAAAAATAACGAGGCCAGGTACTTTACAATTCAAAACGAAAAATGTGATTGTGGCGAGTGAAGTGGAATTCAAGTGGCTCACATCAACAGATTCACTCAATATACCATCGGTCAAAAACTAATTCAGACCGTTCTAAAGCGATCATGTTGGACTCGATCAGATATAATTGACGATTAAGATGCAATAAAGTGATGGCCTTACCCAATACTGCTCGGAGTACTGCGTGGGGAGGATAAGGCACTACTATGAGCACTACTCTCCGATATTCCAGTATCGAGCACGAATAACGCATCACCGGCGTTCCTACTTCGACGGAGCATCCTACCGCATGACGCCAGCTCACCCGCCTGATCGGTGCTCGTCACCGACAGCACATTCAAATGTGAACCCGACCTGCAATAAACAAATAAAAATAATGGCAAAAGAGCAATCAAAAGCTTGTTGTTGGCTCGATCTGAATCTGCAAACTCTAATCACTCGAGCGAACTTCAACAACTGCATCGTTTTTCTATGTTTACCTCATTTGTGTATGTTACGCCTATAATTGAATTAAACAAGAGAGTCTGAAAAAATGCCACAAGTAATGGAGTACATGTCTGTCAAGAAGTAGCGAAATGGCATGCATCAGTGTTTAAAAACTTTCCTCGTCGTGAAAAGAAGCTTGCTCTAGGCTCACATAAAGAAAAGAATGTTTCAATGTTTCCCATTTCCTGATAGGATTAGTGCAAAATCATCATAGCAGAATTATCAAGGGCACGACTTCGAAGCGACATAACTTCGAAGCATACGTAGCATGTTGAGTTATTTCAGCTATTTGCAAATATAATCGCATAATCGACGTACTTTGTGGCTTACAAGTGAAAGAAGTCAGGCAATTCGGTCTCAAAGACAACAAAAGAGATGCATCATCCATATGATGCCGATAATGTCGACAGCAGCGTCAATAATCAAACATGGCACTATGCAACGCTCAAAAAGAGTTTTCAAAACGGCAAGCGATAAATTAAGAAAAAATACCCGTGTGGGGTGATGTTTGCACCAATTTTGATGGGCGGTGCGTTGAGGAATGCATTTAAATCGCGATTCGTATCAAGTTCCTCGAAACCTTCAACAAAAGCCTCCCTTATCGCATCGAATACCATCTGGCTATGCACTGAGTGTGCCGTGTTTGACAGAGTGAAGGGCTCTGCAAAATGAGAAATAAAGATGCACAATCAAAACGAGTAAACAGGATGTTGAAGAGGATTTTGGTGAAACATCGGAAGGCAGTATGAACGAGACAGTGGAGACAAGGCCTAGTCTGTTTCTCCCTGAAAGGTTCATCAAAGCAGCACTCACCCTCCCCGTATGGTCTACTACAGTTTGTGAACTTCCCTTACCTGTAAATTGTATCTCGCTATTCAGTACCACTCACTGCTGAGAGGTGCTATTGGCTTGCAAAAATTACTGAACTACGTCTGCAGCGTTCCACCAACAAAAACAACCGTCCGATCCACCATCAAGCTGCTAAGCGAAATCAATGAAATACTCCCGAAAACCGAAGACAAAAGGAAGACGTTATTTCCTACAAAATAAACAGTCACATATCCCCGCCTAAGACTGCAACCAATGAAAACAAAACCACCAAAACCACGCAAAAATCTCCTGCAACGAAAACAGCATTACGTAGGAAGATTCGAAAAGATGTTAAGGCAAGAGACCTTCTATGCAGATGCAATTCCACTGCGCGATGCTGTTGTTGTATGGCGATCGCTGGCGCGCCACAAAAGAACGCTCAATCTTCGTTCCGAGTCTTACTGATATTGCATCATGCACGTAACTGTAAGACCATATTTTTGCAGGAAATAATCATTCCTCAAATTTAAGGCGCAGATATTCGCTACATGTTTATGATCACAGCACACATTATTGGTGCAGCCAATCACATCACCGTCATCAAACCAACAAAAATCCCTTTCGATTCTCTTATCTCATAAAAAGTAGCAGATTTAGAGATCACTCTGGCGCGAGGAGGGAGGGCTGAACTGTTTCGCAGCGAGAGAGGAGAGAAGAAAGAGAACGGAAAAAAGCTAATCGAGGGCGTTATGACCCCAAAAAAAGATGCCAGAATCGACAACGATCGAAAAGTGATCTTATTAAACCAACGGACATGAACACTACGGTTAACGCGATCGACTGCTATCTGGTCAATAACTACTGCATAGTAACAACTTCGTTAGGAGCTCCTAGCAAAATGGGGTAGTGAGCAGACTCACTCGAATTTGAAAGCGTAGTACTCGAGGAAACCAAGCAGCAATTCGCCGAGCGTATTCGCTTCTGAGAACTGCCACTCGCCTGTTGCCGGTGGTTCCAGTGGCACAGACACATTCAGCGTTCGCACGTCTATGCGGTGGTTGAACCGCTTCGGATAGAGCTCTTGTAGAGATGGCAGCACCGCCGGGCTCGCACCACCTTCAAAACCAACTCGCTTTATAAAAGAACATAGACAATACTGTGGCGGTTGGACCACGAAGCGTTGTAAAGGAAGAAGCTCGAACCTCTATGGCAACAGCATTTTTTAAGATCCAACACTTAAATTTAACGAGCACTAGTTTTAAAACAAAAGCAATGGTTCAGGCTCAGCTAGAGGCAAAGCACAGAATTAACAGACCATGCTTAAAGAATCAAAATTTCAGACTCCATTAAATGTGGCTACGGTAGGTAGGAGAATGTGCTCTACGCTGCGCATCAAGATATAAGTCCGAATAAAAGAACACTGCAATAATTAAGCATAAAACTACTCGTAATTAGCAGATTTATGTTTAAAAATAGGAAAGGGAGTTCCTTCTTTTTCTGTTGTTTGTTTTGTGATGCCGACTACACACCATCGTTTAGTTAGTCGTACAAACGCCTGCTTTTGTCTTATATATTGTCCACTAAGGAGATTTTTTCCACCGTGGTTAGACCAGCTACGTAGTCAATAAAAACGATAAACTGTATCCAACAGTTCAAAATACATTAGAGAAACTCGTCTTTGAAAAGATAAAAAAAGACAACTAATCAAGAACAGGCTCTCTATGCACCATCCAGGGCAACTTCAAGACCTTACATTGTAAATAATGAATGACCATAAGAACCAGCGAATATGATGTGAACGTCGATCGATTCGCGTCATTCATATCTCTCCGCTTTGCCCACTCCTTTACAACGCTCACCAACGGCCGAACGCGCCAGTCAACTGAACACACAATAAACATTGCACATTGGTTTGTTAAACTGCTGTAGACGTTTGATACCCTCTAAATGCACAAACCCGAATCAAATCAAAAACAAAATATACGAGAATTCGAGTCAGTGTCGTCATACGAATGCAATAAGCCATAAACAGCGCTCCTAATGGCATAACAGATTCAATTTTCCATCACCTTTAATTATTGGTGAAAACCACCAGTGACTAAATAAAACATATAAGCACATTAAAAATTTTGATAAAAACATGAAATTTACATGAGGAGTAATAGCACAGTAGATGAGTATTCCGAATCGCCACCGAATTATTGGCGTTCAAATCGACCGTAATTTCAGCGAATGGTTCGGTGAATTTGATGCGAAGAATAGGCACTTTGGCTATAATAAGTTGCTGCTCTCTCACCCAAGCAACATTCACAAGCGCACTCTTGATCATTCCCAGCACTACAACCGCATCCGTGCGTTGATCAATCTGAAACCTGCTCAAATACATTCAGTTATCGTTCATACCTCCAAACCGTAAGAAACTAACTGAAGAAAACTGCCATCTCTAACCTGTTATAAAGTAGACGTTTTATAAATTTAAAGTGTCAAGTATAAAATACAAGTTAAATCTGTATTATAGAACGCGATCACATTTTTAAAGAGCACAGTAACTGCGATCACAGTTTTAGATATCACAGTAATCGCGCCACGTACATGTTCAACCATTTGAGGATTACGATCTTTGCACATAACACGAGATAGACCACGAGTTCCGATATCTTCAAGTAATGAACGCATACCACATAATATATGAGAATAAACAGAAGAACAAATACAAAGAGCGATCCCAATATTATCCTTGCCGTTTTTTGAAATACAAACAAGACAAACGAAAATTTCTGACCTTATATCACCTATGAGAAACGATATGACTGGAAAAACGGTAAATGAGATGAGTGCAAATCAGCCAAAAGAACCAACGTCTTTATGTGAGATCATCAGACACAGATCCATATCCGAAGAATTATTGCCGAAACCATTCAACGATGAACCGACCACGTACAATCCACACACTGCAAATTTATGGTACTCGACTGCAGGAATAAGGTCACCTGTACAAGAATCAAACGCTCTCTTTTCGAAGAAAACCTCGGTGTTTCCGAGTTGAACCTACTCTCCAGTAACAACGGCTAACATCTCCAACGGAGTTCATCTCTTGTACACATTTTTCAAAAACAAATGCAAAGAGCAAGAACTGCAAAAACTGAAGCTGACAGTTGTGAATAGGTGTGAAATTTGTATGCGAATTTATTTCTTTTTGGTATCGGATTTGGTTGTGTACACTTTAAATAAGCAAATATCGAAAGGACAGCTTACTCGGAAAGACAGGCGAGATACAGCAATAGAGCATATCACGGAGGTGGAGCTTGCGATTGAGAAGTGCTTCTGTTTGTGTGATCGTGTTATGAAAATCCCAAATTTCCTCACTCAACACATCCATCTTTGAGACCTCGAAACGACCACTTCGATTGAACGAAGACGCCGGTGGAGGACGCAATGGCCTTGGAGCTATAAAATGTTTCACTAACATTCTGAAATGTCGTTCAGAGAACGAAAATCGCTGACGGCAATCGTTTCTTCTGACGCCTGTCGATAAAATGTCACATTTCCTTAAACAAACGTTAAGGACCTTCTATTAGTCCTATCTTTCGGGAGGTCATTTTCTTTTGCCTTGCGGAACAAGTATTCTGTCCATCTTCACTCGAGGAAATATAAAAAACTCTCACCAGCCTTACTTGCAATAACGCAGTGCGATGGTCATTAGTGAAGAGTAGCATAAACTCGGCTGCAAATGATTCGCTGCGCCCCTTAAAGTGATCACAAAATAAAACCTTACTAACGAGCAACTTCTTCAGCTGACGATATCTTCTGTTCTCCTTCACGTGCCAACACTCACTCATTTTCGTCGTTCCCAGCCGCCTCTATATAACCTTGCTTATGCTAAGTGTAAGCATGCAATAACGCTGCTACAAATGCTCTGTGATGGATGCAAATGTCTGACCATTCCAATTTACAACGAAGAACTCCAAATATAAAAATGTGGAAGTCATGAGCAGCGCAATATAATCCAAGAATGTTCGCAACTATCTGTCGTCAACATGCTAAGTGCGATGACGCAACGAAATTACGATGTATAAGCAGTTCGCTTTTCGTCCACAGCGAGAGCGTTTAACCCAAAGAACCGGTTCACGTTTTTTCTGGCACAACAAACGCAACTGCCCCGCAAGCGTAAATGACGACAAGTGTTAGAGGTGAAACAAAGTCACGCAATTCGGTTTAAAATGAATAGAACGGGTAATGTGACACCTTTCATTCTTCTCTTTCCCTCTTCGTGGGGGGCTGCAAGTGAGATGGGTGACTTTGGATCACATTCAAACAACAGCTGCCTTGAAGTTTTCAAAACAGTAACAGAGAGTTATGAACTTATTAGGGGTTATAAACCAACCGAAGCTAACTACTACAACAACCCTTTCGCTAGTGAGACAGAAATTAAAGGATAACATACCATCGCCGATTGCAAAATTTTTTCTTTGTGTCCAAAATTCAAAGACTTCATGAATTTATGCCGCAATTTTGGAGAGAATAACTCAGGGCAAATGATGTATTGCAGCAATCAAAAACAACGAGAAAACAATTCACCTTGCCCACCTAAAAATAAGGCAACTTCCTTAACAAACATAACGGCGCGAAAATGAGTAATGATTAAACATTTCGAATGTCTAACCTAAATAAGGAACATCAATTTCACAAATACAAATAACGTGAACTACATAAAAGAATAACACCTTGACTGTAATAGTACAAGTGCAATGTCACCCCGCGTCCCCCCCCCCCCTCTTATCTCCCTCCCTCAATAGTTCTCGTTAGGCTTGAATAAAAGATGCCAATACCTCAATTTCGGAATCTGCAAGGCGTTTTCTGTAATCTGAAGATGTCAAACCAAACCGACACATAAAAATGATTCACTACAGATTTCGACAGAAATTTGTGAAAAGGGAAAATTTTTTCCCGCAAGTTTCTGCCGGAAGTAGATTCCGGAAAGGTCTGCCTATTTGAGGAGGGGATGAACATGCTCAGGGTGGCTGCGGCGCTTGTAAGACCCACTCCAGACACCCTCAAATCACTTCACAAAAACAATACTCTGAAAGGCAGCTCGATAAAAACGGCGAAAACTAAAAAATAACGAAAGCCGCATCATTTTCACTGCACATTCGATGCCTGAGTTTTGTGAAAATATGGCGGCCAAAAAAATTAACTCAGTGCCGGCCGGAAGCATGTCTATATTATGGCATACCCTTGACAAACATTTCTTCTCATTCCGCCTCCTCCCACAAGGACTGACAGACCCTCCACTGATTGGAGGCAGATCAACAGACATCAGCATTCGTCAGGCCTCCACACGAAACCTGCTGCACATGGAACTGCACGCAATCTACGTACACAACACAACCAGTAACCGGCGACTAAGCTCGGGCCGACCACCCAAGTTCAATGATAATCTCGCTTACACCGAAATCCATCTTAGGGGTGCTATATGCCAAAGTATATAACGAAGCGTCACAAACACAAATGTACAGACATAAAGCGTGAACGACTGTAATTACACTGCTGCTCCCAACAATGCATTCCTCTCTTCTCTTCACTACAAAAATCAATATCAAACGTTGCCTACGCACTCGCAGACAAAGCAGACGAAGCAAAAAAAAAAAAAGAAACCACGAAAAATTCAACAAACCACGACAGACCACTGATGTCCTATACCTTCCGCTCACTTAAGTTCCTTGAATCGACGATCAAAATCATTCACTGTCTGCAGCTAATGGAGGGAATTCAAATTCCACCTAGAACTGGGTAAGGGCCCGATTTTGCTTGTTCGCATATCACATTTTCTTGCATCTACAGTCACTCTGCGATTCTCTTCTGCAATACTGTCCTGCCTTCTTCTTTATCAAATATTGTATTTCTTTCATGCTCCTCCACGCCATTTCCCCAATACTAACTTACTCATCCCATGGCAACATTTCATTAATTGAGAGATGTGCTTCCGGTTGTAGAGTGCATTCAATAATCGCTCTCAAGCCGATGTGATAGGCAGTGATTTACTTTGAAAACAATTAACATACACAGCAAATGCACATCGAGTAGTATGAGCGTAAGAAATCCATGTACTCTATTCCTTAGTGCCTCACACGGTTTTGCGTCCGCACGCTGGCCGGCGTTGATTTTAGCATTAGAAAGAGCAGCAATGAACTTTAGCAACCCCATTGTCGGCGGGACAAGCTATAGTTAGAGAATATTATCAAGCATCATATGTCTCTTGCTTCAATTTCTTTGCGCCTCATTTTCCAGTTACTGCAACAGCACGGTTCTCTGCGTTTTGCAACAGTTTACTGCTGTTTCGACCATGCCGACTGCCATCAATTCTAGCGATTTGTTTCTCATGCTTTAACTGTATCCGGAATGCTACTATAGCTCAGCTTCATTCCATTTTTGATTAGGTCCCTACATTACACTTCACGCGTGACGATCGCCAGGAATAAGAAATTAGAGGGCTGAAGCAGGTGAATAATGCGGCCTATCGCTATATGAGTCATTCTCGACTTACTCCACCTCGTCCAACCAATGAAAATTCCTGTCTTTTCCCCTTCTCACCCCCTCTCTTCGCCTTCTCACACGTTTCCAAACGAATATTTGAAAGCAACCCCTAAACTCAGAATAAAAAAATTAAAAAAAAAAACGCTGATATGTGAAAGCATTTTAATTACTTGAAAAAATTTTGCTTTATTGTGCATTTATGCTTCAAAATGCAAAAAAAAGTGCTGCAGAATAGAGGCTTCATGAAATCATTTTTACCCATGACCTCTTATATCTACCCAAGAATGTCCACATAATTCTTCATCGGGCGAACACGAGCGAAGCCAGCCTAAAGAAAAAACAAGGAGCAAAGACAAACCGTTGGCTGCAGACGCATTCACGGGTGCTGGCTGTGGATCGACCAACTCGACAACATCTACCGGCTGCTCCTCCAACGACTCCTCTCTATCAACTGCACCGTCAACAGCCACGACACCTGCAAACACAACGATTAGTAAGTGATGCATTACACCATATATCAAGCGATCTATTCTCAACGTGCTCGGATGTTTTGGCTTCAAGTCAGCTGCTAAAGTAAGTACTAACGCAGAAATAACTTGAAACTTCGAATCGCAGACAGGCTCATTATCACCCATTGTTTGAGGTCCCCATGTTATGGATAGTTTCTGCCAGCCTGCAAGAACGAATTCATAAATAATCACATCTCGCCAACAGACAATCGCATAAGGGAAATAAATCATCTTAAGCGAGCTCAGCTCAAGTTTGATCCAATAAACCTACTCAAGCCCGAAAAACTTCTGTTTCACAAACTGAGAACAACAAAAATGAAACTATGCAACCTGCAGGGTTTCATTTCCGGAACTCCTGCAGCCAAGAAATATAATCACCCGTACAGAGATAAGCAATACGCAGATGCCTCTGTGTGTTGCTATGCAACTCTCACGAGGCTCCGAGCTCCGATTTTTAACACAAGGATGCATCTGCATTTCAAAAGGACACCTTCTTCCCTCTTTTTCTTTCCTCTTCCCCTTTAAAGGTAACTTTTTAGGCTTTAGTGTGTTGCTTCAGAGATATGATTACGTGTCGTTATTGCCAAAACGACGGAAGTGGGGAAGCTCATGTATGCTTCGAAACAATATGATCTTTTAGCAGACCAAGGTTCCTACCCAGAAATCTGGCCGATATAGGCAAAATGCAATCGACTGTAATTATAATTCATCAAACAGACAGAACAGCTTATCGAAAGAAAAAAAAGACGCTAGCTTTGAAACGTTGAAAGAGTGGCTGCTATTAACGCTGGATTGATCATAGTGAGCGCTGTTAGCTCCCAATCCCGCAAAACGCACCTGTCCCGATGGTGACAGACTGTGGTGGAGATGTACCAACACCGAACTCCATACAAGCTCACCAATTACAATAACAAACTAAACAAAAAAGGAGAACTATAACAACGACTCAATACTATCAGTTTTTCAAATGACACCATCTCTACCCTAAAACTTAGATGCTTAGAGAATTGCCATATAAAAATCGAAATTCCTCATCTGAAATATTCCAACACACTCTAATGTTCTCTCCTAATCAAAAAACATTTCTCAAAAAGCTCATGAGTTGCAACTTTTGAATAGTCCAAGTTTTTTCTTGCACGAAATAAAATTCAATTCCCTGGATATGAAAGCAACTAGCTACATAACACTCAACAGTAATTTTGAAGATAGCAAGAGAAAATGTTCACTGAAATAATTTGCCTGTCGGTGGGCTCATTCGTGCGGCGGATATGACTGCTTCACCCTGAGAGGCATTATCTGGAAAAATTCGTTCGATTTAATAAATAACAGCTGAAAGAGGAAGAATACGTGAAACAAAAGAATGAAGAAAAAATGAAGAGCAGAAGAGGATTAAACATAAGAAAATTAATGTTACATCAGTTCAAAGGGAACCTTACCAACTACGGCAGCTTCTTTTCTTCCAAGTACATTCTACAACTTTAGGAATACACTCGCATCTACCACTTATTATTTTACAAAGATATTTTCAGTCTCGAACTCTTTCACCTAAATGGCACTTATATAGTAAGAAGCACGGCAACAACTGGAAACATCGGTAAGGGGAAAGCCTATATTGGAAATCCACGTTTCCAGCTTTGGCAAGCTCAGCTGTTGTAGAATATATCAGTGGACTGTGGCTGCCATCTTTTGTAAATATCGCAATAAACTCAAACGTTCTTTCACTAGAAAAATGCAGAAATAGAATGCAACTGAGCATCAATGAGCTCAACAATCACTTGAATTGAAAACGGGTTTTTATTTAGTCGTTAAAATCATGCCTACACTGATGCCAAATAATAATATTAAAAAGCTGAGAAAAGGGCGTCAAAAATAGCGATAATGGAAAAATCGAAACGAGAAATCAAATAAAATTTGCATTCGAAGCATTTTTGGTGCAAAATCTCAATAAGTGGAGAATGGGCAGCAATAAATCACAAATGACCCTCATCGCCAAATGCACTCTCGTGAGTTATCGTGCAAATGCGAAATGGAAAAACAACCTGTCGACGATAACAGCACACCGTCGCGATAATCACCCGAGAACTGAGATCGAGCATGCACAAGCGGTTCATTTGACTGCCAATATACCGGCTCAACTGCTTGTCTATCACTAACATTTCGCGCAACGCACAGCTTTTCTGCTGCAATACAGATACACTGTAAATACAGATACATCTGTTGCAATCTGAACCACGATTCTTCCTCCTCCTAATGAAGTGCACAAAAACTGTACTGATTACGATCAGCTTGAATGACCGCAATTCTTGCGATAGTACCAAATTTAAAGGAAAAAAAGCACATTAATTATTGATTTGGTAAAGGAATAACTGGTAATATTCGCAAAAATATATGAGAAAATTGTGGTGCTATGAATAAAAATAAATGTGTGAAACAATGTCTACTGAAATGTGCACTGATGCATCCTCTTTATGGTTGAATTGAATCTCTCCCCCTATGAAGTAAAAAGCAACAGTGTTCATCCATCTCCCTTCCGAATATCCCCACAGTTTTATCATAAGCTGACACACCTGGAAAAACGACAATACAACAGAGTAGTTTAAAGAAACTTTTAATTACATTCCAAGAAAGATGAAGTATGAACACTTCCACATTTGGCAAATGTGAAAACCCGTCCTGAGGATGGCGTGAACCTTATGAAATTTACAACGCACGTGCTGTCATATAAAGCAAGAACAATTCAACACAAACAGTGTCATCTGGGGGTGATATGAAAAGGGTATAAAACTCCAACTCACTAACCACCACACACTTCCCGTTCAATGTTTAAAAAAATGAAAAAACTTGCTGAAACAAGTTTTGAAAGAATGAGCAAGCCAGCATATGAAACGTTCTCCCTTCCTCCTTCTCATAAGAACGGCTCGGAAATAACAACATTACCATCTCTTAAAAAAGTTTTAACAGGGAGCATTTAAAAATTCACAGAATTTGCAACAATTAAACTGTTTGCAGTTAATTATAGCGACAGTCAACCTCAACGCACTTTTACATCGAGGTTCCAAATTCTTCAAACCATTCCAAAAGTGATTTTCACTATCCGATCTAAAGCAGCTTTCGACGGCCAAATGCAGTTTGTTCTCATCACTGAACTACGTTACTGAATAATGCTGTGATAGACAAATTCCCACATGAAAGATAACCGCATCGCTGAACCATCGATGCTGCAGTCTTAAAATGACACCCAGTGATTATCATCACCTGTGAACCTGACTGCGTATCTTCAAAGACCCAATAAATGCAGGTGGCCGTTAGAGACTACTTTGAATCGCGTAATAAAGTCATGTTTCGAATGGCTTAAGAATTTCAAACATCAGTATGAGAAGTGCATCGAAGTGGAAAGGTGTAACATTTGAATGCAACTAAATTCCACGATTCACAATTCAAAGTTTGCTGGAAGCTACTAAAGACGAAAATTTTTGAACATCTATGCACTTTTAGAAGAATAATAATAACCTACATAAACCTCCTTAATTCCCTCTTAATTACTAAGCCATAATGACCACACACGATGTCTTTCATGCCGAAAAGTCATCAAACCAGCTCACTTCCGTTCATGCCTTCACGTTATACGGAGACGTCCACTTGAGACCAACATAAACATAAGGCGGCATACAAACGCTATAATGATAATAGAAATTTTATCTTTAAAAAAGCTTCTTTCAAAAGCTGCTTATATAACTAAGCCACCAAAAAAACTAAAAAACGTTCACCTCCAACACTGTGACGTTTCTTCTTCCTAGTGTGGAATGAGGGAACTTTTGTGAATTTAAGCGGCGCTTCAACGTCCAGAAAACATCTTCGCGCATCGCTATCAGCGACGATTGGTGGCCAACAACGATTCAAGTGACAAAGAGGAAGACCTAAGCCGAACGAAGATGGCGATATGCGAAAACGGTTGGTCGCTTGTGAAAGAATCTCAAAAATTCGACTGTGTTTAAATGCACGTTCCACGTATTCATGAAGGCGTACATCCTCGACACCTAAAGTGCTCAAAATCTCATCACTTCCGTGCTCCCAAGTGGGATAAAACTCTTCAAACTTGGAAGAAGGCTTTAACACTTGAGCCACATCCAAATTTGCAACTGCGGAAAATCCAACATGACAGCCTTCAGATAAAGGTAACGGAGTCGTAGTTGAAATACTCTCATTTTCTTGTGACGGAGAATCCGAAGACGAAAACAGTGATGAATACTGCGAGTTGCATAAGATACAAGAGCTCTCCAGCTCATCAGATGAGTAGGCGGACGAGACCGCGCTGCTCGAGGATGTAGGTGATGAGCTTCGCGCGCCTAACGACGTTTTTTTTGAGCAAAAAGCTTCCTCCCTGTCATCGCTCAAGTTGCGCAATGCAGCATCTTCGAGTGCGCGCTCCAGAAATTTTTTGTCATAGCGTATAAACGGAGTGCTGCTACGACTGTGACGTTCAATGCGTCGTTGCCTTACAGCTGCAGACCATGGCGACAACTTTCGCGTTCGTCTCGGCAAGCAATTTGTTTTGAGCACGAACCTCGGCTCATACCAACAATACGATTGACCGGACGACCAGCAATGCGACTGAGCCGAAGCGAGAGAAGCCAAAACGAGGAACTCGTCCGCCGAATCAGTGTCACAGTCGCTTTCAACAATGTCCATCTGGTTAGTCAACCGCAAATTACCGCTATCAAATTCTTCGAATTCCGTATTGTTAGTGCTTATGAACCTTCTCAACAGGCGACATAAACTGCCGCAAAACGAATCATCACCCCCCCGTTTGCTTTCCCCTGTCGTTTCTTTGGATTTGGTAATATATGGCGGATGCGAAATCATATTTCGCTAATTCAGGCACGTATTTAACAAAATCCAACAAAGACAATAACAAATAAACTTCAGTAAATAATTGTCGCGCTTTCAATAAACTCTCAAAGTAGATAAACAGCAGTAAAAAAAAAAAAAACAGCTGTTCCAACAAATAAGCGCGAAATAACAAATTGCCAATCACCAACAAAAACAATGGCAGGCGATAGTGAATAACAATAAGGTTACGCAGCCGGCAGTTTAAATGCTCGATGTGAATCCACAAAAGAGCCGATAACAGTTCGGCAAAATAAAACAAGTGATCCAGTTGCACTAGCAGAAGCGTCCAAAATGAGGCTTTCCAATGAAAGTATCGCACTTAAAAAAGCGCAAAATATAAGGCGTCTACAGATCACCTTTGCCCTAAGGGCTTTAATGCGATCGGTATTCTTCCGTCTTTGTCGGGGAAATACGATGAAAAATAACAACGCGGCCGCAAGAAGAAGTCTATATCGACCGATAACTTCAATGAACGGTTGCAGCAAGATCGGCCGAACAACGAACAACAACACAACGTATGATGCCAACGACGACGTTGTCGTGCCCAATATTGAGGCTTGTAATAGCACCGACAATAGAAGCGTTCTCCGTTGAACACCATTTGACGATGCTCAACGCAAACTAAACACCACAAATGCAAACGTCGTGGTGTGCGGATCAGATCGCCTTCTTCACGCAAATAACAGTCGTGGGCGCCACGAACAAGCCCACAACTGATGCACTGCCTTCAAAAATTTCAATGCTAGCAACTTTTTTGTGATATGATACGCTCACTTCACAATGCATTAAACACATCGATCGCATCATCGCAACGTATCGCAATCCCTAAAGTGCACGCGAAAGCCGGATGGCACAAACAAGCTGCAGTCATTAGCAAAAGCAGGAAGTCACATTCAGACTAAACGAGCAAAGGTACTAGATCATTTAGAATTTTATGAACGCAAGAAACGGCTAGGGGATCAGCAAAGTGGCAACCGGTTGTGACTAAAGACATCACAAATCAGTACCATCCACACTCTTCTGCTCTCCTTGACCCCTCTCCCTCATTTTTCCACCATCTCCTCCCTTTCAAAAAAATTAGAGTAGAAAAGGAGACTAGAAGCTACAGGATATAAAAAGACTAGATTAGGCAGCGTTTCCAATGATCGTACATCCACCACAACACCAGCTAATAATACCTGCGTTACAAAAACGTTAACCTTGATGCATGCGTAAAATCCTGCCTTTCAGCTTTATTTTTCATGACAAGAATGAGTGGGGAAGGATGAAGCAAGAGTGAAGTATTGATCTACCTGACCCTACACCACAAGGGGACTGAATGCTCCGATAAGCGACGAACAAAATGAAAATTGTGAAGCACACCTGGCCATCACGCTTATATCAGCGTAGAATACTCAATCAATGGACAACGGTAATGTGTTCAACAGATGAAACGGAAAGAAGGAAAAACAAGGAAAGCACTGTGAGAACGACGCATTAAACGAGATGGCAGCAGACAGCCTCCTAGGGCAGCCACGACGCCATTGAATTCACTCCAACAGGCGCACGCGTATGCGTGGAATCAAAACGCAGCACCGCGTTACTGAGGTTGCCACGCCTACACTGCACGTCTGCCGATCCAACACTGCTACAGGCCCCAAACGCTCTCTTGTCCTCTGCCAAACACGAACGTCATACACGATACTGAGTGTGAAAAGAACTTAACATTGCTCTAGTAAGAAAGCAGAGATATTGAGAAGAGACAGTGGGGGGAAATGAGAGCTCAGAGAAATTGGTAAAGTTATCGCAAAAGCAATTAACAATGGTTTTTGCAGACTACGAAAGCCAGATGAGAAAATCCATGAACTGGTACGTCTTATCACTACGAGAATTCTGCAGTTCACTCGACAGAGAAGCAAAAACGCTTGGAGAAGAACCTGTTGTATTGTCATACGATAAAAGAACAACCGTGAGAGCACACAAACTGGAGAGAACTAACGTCAAAGGCAATAGACTCGTCATTGATCACGGCTGCGCTATAACAAGTGACGTAACATATCACCCGCACTCCGTAGAAGAGTGTTTGAGAGAGTTTGTAAGGTAAACGTTGAAGTGCGTAAATCAGCTGGTCGCATTCTGGGTGAAATTGTTCTCGTGCAGCAAATTCAAATAAATGAAAACGTTTCGTATCACACAACTCTTTTCGCCGTTACCACCACCCTCTGCTCAATACTGCTTCGATGGCTGCCAGAAACTGAAATAATTTGGAAGATAGGGCAACGAACAGGTTGAATTTATATTAGATCCAATTCGGGTCCCAGTTACAACCTCACAAACTTAACCGATAATGAAACATTCGGAAGACAAGAATGCACTCATCGAACAAAACAGAAAAGAACCAGAACGCAATAAACTATGCGGAGTGGATCTGCAACAATCACAACATGGATGTTGACGTTTCGATAACGATGCAAACAAGCAAGAAACATTGGTCATCGGACGGAAAGGTTCTCGTTTACTATACAATTACCTAACGATTGAGCTCTCTCTCTTTAAAAGTGATTTATTTCTACGCAAAAAAAAGCCTTTGTTCGATAATAACGCAGAAATTTTAGTGTGAATATGATGTGCTAGTGTGTGCAATGAAAGCAATCAACTCACTCCTACAGATGCTGGCGTCCACTACCTCTACTCCACTAGTACAACTATCAATATAAAAGCACCTCTTTGATCGACTTTTGATAGATCCCTTGTGGCAATACGCTCATTACGACATCAGCTGCCAATCGACTGCAATTTTTTTCTTCTCCTTCAACAAACTCAAGCCGAAACACAAATCGATCTCATAATATAACCGATTGTTCACATAGACATAAATCAATCAATCACACAAACGTGGATATCAAGATCACACTCGGCTAAACGCAAGAACCAACCAACTGTTTTTATACTCACAGAAAAACATAAAGGACGACGTCTTCCACTTGGAATCCCACCTCTCGCAATCTCTTCAAACCACCTTCAACTCAGAGAGTTGCTCCCCTGCTAACATCGAACGATATCACCAGTTCTCATAGCGAACACTTCGATTACCAAGAAATTTTACAATTAGGAACGATAACCCTCCCCAGCAGCTTTTAACTCGCCATCTGTGAATAGCTGCAGAGACTTATTCGACAAACTGGATAAGTAAGCGAAACTCTTAAACAAATAAATCAAAAAAAAGAACTAACATTAAAAAAAAACTAAGAAGAATAAAAAGGAACCTAATACGGAGGCTGTCGCACCGCAAAACCTATGCAACCTATGCTGAAAGAGTTCAAAAGGCACGAGAAAGAGATTTTCATAAACTGTACCAGTCAACAGCACATCGAATTTTGCAATGGCACCAAATGATGATCAAAATTTATGTGCTAAAAATCACTCCATTTGAAAGCGAATTTGAAGCAAACCCTCCTCTCTTCTTAGCAAACGAAAAAAAGATGTTCTTACTCACTCAGCGCAAAACAACTATCAGTGATAAGCGCAATGCAGTCAATCAGACGATATCAGAAACTTATCAAAATCAATCATCCAAAGTTGAAAACGGCTAAGCATCAACTCGAAAATTTTTTAGCACCACCACCTCAACTCGCTAAACAATCGAAACATATCGCTCTTGACTACCTTTTCAAATTTACTGCTGTATTCAACTTCGGAATAAAGGAAATGAGCGATGCTATTTTTCTAACATTAAGTGCAATAAAATAAAATAAAATTCAACCACTATTTCCCCTCAAAACGAAAAAAGGAAAGAAATACTGATGAGCTATAGATATCACATGAAACTTGCAAACATGTCGACATGGATCAGTCTTACAAATTACCGTCGTTCATTACGGAAAACGGCATCTATAGAAACAAATCTTCCTCATAGCAATGGATAGCCGTTGCATCCAAATCTAATTCAAAACATTATTTCATGAAGAGATGATAGCAAAACAGACGAGATAAGCGTCTAGGATGGAGGTTTCTAAGTACGCAGAAAGAGAGTGCCAACTGCTAAAAAATTGATCAAAAAGGAGACTATGAACGCCCTCAAACACAAAGAATCACAAGTTGCCTCATATGTAGCCCTAGAGCTTTGCACTTCATAGTTTCAGTGAACGGCTCTATATACATAACATAATGAGTGCTCCACCTTTCACGTTGGTCCAAGACGAACGTGTGCACAAGATTCAGCGGCGGTTATGACTCAGCTTCATGGAATTCTAAAGATAAAAAACTAATTTTTCAGCACAAACAAAAGAAGTTTCATCAACAAATGTAAAAAAGAATATCAGCCTTTCACGGTGAAAAACAAAATTCTGCAGAAAGGACTGCGAGCAGTTATCATAAAAGCCCGATCGAGATAGCACGGTAAGTAACGCGCTATAAGAGGGGCACCTAGAAGCGTCCAATGCCGGCAATTGTGAACATAAACCGCAACACAACTAGCATGGTAACAGAAGAAACTGCCTGTGGCCAACGGTGTCTTGACACTTTGACGATCACCGGTGACACCCAAAAAGTCAGTGGTGTCCGACTTTCGGACGTAACCGACTGCTTGCCAATGGCCATCAACTAAGGCAGCTTTGATGGCCACTGACGACCCTCTGAAAAGTTGGTGACTACCGGTCGAAATTCATGATAGTCGTTGACCAACCCTAAGTGAAACAATAGTGCGCCATGGCACATGATCGGATGAGTCGAAAGGATAAGTAATTAAAATGCACCTCCTATATATGTGCTAAAAAGACCAAAAAGTGTTTTTTTTTCAAGAATAAAAGTGAAACATGATCCAAGAAACTTCTTAAAGAAAACTACGTGGAAGGCAGAGATGAATGTGGCGTACCGTCGACCTCTTCAGACGCTGCGGCGCCCAATTGTGCACATTCTCGTTTTGTGTCCATTTGCGCCATGCTGTCGAATTCCAGATTGGTCTCCACAGTACCGCTTGCATCATCAGCCACTGGTACTGGAAGAACCTATAATGTGATGTATAAACATTACGATCGTGTAATAAATTAAATACAATCAACACAGCTTCTGCCTCTCTCGGATCAGCCTACACGCTGCTCTTAAAATCGTCTTCGCTACTATGACCGCACAAAAGTTTTCTTCGTTTAACTGTCTTGTCAAACAGGTACCTTGCAGAGAGGAATGCTTAGACTTCATCCATTTAGAAAAAAAGCTGATATATGCACTCAATAAGAACGGAGAGAGACTATGCCGAAGAGAAGTGCCCCAAGCAATATATATCCTTTTTGAGAGTATTTTTTGAAGGCGAAAGATAATTCTTAAAAATAGAACTAGAATTTCTTCGTTAATATGCGAAGAAAAATTTCATACGTATGAAAATCAGAACTCGGGTAAACAAAACAATGGATACGAAAGGAGTTGGCACGATATGCGCATTCCCACAGAGCTCATTTGACGAATCACCTTCATTAATTGCCAGCAAATAATAAAACTGCAAATAATGTCTTCCTATCAGAAATGATTTGACTGTTCGTAAACATTCATAAAAAATGCATTTTTTTTTTTTTGGCGATCAAACTCTCAATCTTCGTCACCTTTGAATGTCTCCGACCTTGTTTTTTTTTTGAAGATAGTGGGCCAAAGTGAACAATCGCATAGTTTATCCTATGGCGAACATTGTGTCTATCAAATTTCATAACTTTGGCTTCTGTAGTTTCCAATCGATTACCACACAGATAGAAAGATATGCAGACAAGAACACATACACATACACATAAATATGAGGGCCATCATTTGTTACACAAATAAAAAATTACAAAAACGCACAAATGATGAGAATAGACAGATCACAAATATATAAGGAATGAAAGGCCACCAAATGGCATAGAAGATACCGGGTAGTGTTGAACGTTGACAGAAGTCAATTCCAAGTTGTGTGGGCGCTGCACGTTCTGAACGTTGCCCAATTGTTGTTTCTCGTCGTCTTCGCTACCTGCAATGAGAGAATACTTTGAGCCAGCCTGTCACCCGCTGCCTCAATAGAACTTTCCATTCAATGAAAACATCACCTCGAGTATAACAAGACAGAAAAAGAAATTGGGTGCCCTCTCCGTCTAGTAAAAAGCTTCTCTGAAAAGACCCCTCATAAGAAGACTACCGCTCTCTTGAAGCTTGGAAAAAAAAAAGAAAAAAGAAAACATATCTAATGAATGACGACACCGTCAATGGCAAATTTGTATCGAAACATACAAAACTGGGGTTTTTTCATTCAAAGAAATATACAGCAAATTGAACACAGGGCAAATAAAGTGCAACAAATGATCGAAATGGCCGTGGAATGCGGATTGCAACACCCATGAGCATGATGAAATACTTACAAGTGATAGTCGACGAACAGTTGTGGATATGCTGAGTTGCACCTTCCTTCATGCTACTAGCGGTGTCACTTCTTTGACTTTCACCTTCCTCACGATGGCTTCAAAAATAAGCACAATACTATTTGCAAAATTTATAACCCCATAACATAATGCAACTTGCAATATGAAAAATTTCCACTGAAAACTGGAAAAAACTCTTCGAACTTCAAATAAAAGAAGACGACTTATTCAGATATAAAAATTCAACTCATAGTACGGTGATAATCAATTTGTCGCAAACATTATCGGCGACCTTATTGTGCACAGCTGTAAATTAATCTCGTTGTCCTTTGTCTCCCCACTTCCTTCTCTTTTAATTATGAGTTATAGAAGCAAATTTCACACCTCATCCTCAATCGCTTAAACTAGATGTGGTGCTTATCTATCAAATTTCATAACTTTGGCTTCTGTAGTTTCCAATCGATTACCACACAGATAGAAAGATATGCAGACAAGAACACATACACATACACATAAATATGAGGGCCATCATTTGTTACACAAATAAAAAATTACAAAAACGCACAAATGATGAGAATAGACAGATCACAAATATATAAGGAATGAAAGGCCACCAAATGGCATAGAAGATACCGGGTAGTGTTGAACGTTGACAGAAGTCAATTCCAAGTTGTGTGGGCGCTGCACGTTCTGAACGTTGCCCAATTGTTGTTTCTCGTCGTCTTCGCTACCTGCAATGAGAGAATACTTTGAGCCAGCCTGTCACCCGCTGCCTCAATAGAACTTTCCATTCAATGAAAACATCACCTCGAGTATAACAAGACAGAAAAAGAAATTGGGTGCCCTCTCCGTCTAGTAAAAAGCTTCTCTGAAAAGAACCCTCATAAGAAGACTACCGCTCTCTTGAAGCTTGGAAAAAAAAAAAGAAAAAAGAAAACATATCTAATGAATGACGACACCGTCAATGGCAAATTTGTATCGAAACATACAAAACTGGGGTTTTTTCATTCAAAGAAATATACAGCAAATTGAACACAGGGCAAATAAAGTGCAACAAATGATCGAAATGGCCGTGGAATGCGGATTGCAACACCCATGAGCATGATGAAATACTTACAAGTGATAGTCGACGAACAGTTGTGGATATGCTGAGTTGCACCTTCCTTCATGCTACTAGCGGTGTCACTTCTTTGACTTTCACCTTCCTCACGATGGCTTCAAAAATAAGCACAATACTATTTGCAAAATTTATAACCCCATAACATAATGCAACTTGCAATATGAAAAATTTCCACTGAAAACTGGAAAAAACTCTTCGAACTTCAAATAAAAGAAGACGACTTATTCAGATATAAAAATTCAACTCATAGTACGGTGATAATCAATTTGTCGCAAACATTATCGGCGACCTTATTGTGCACAGCTGTAAATTAATCTCGTTGTCCTTTGTCTCCCATAGTGGAATGTTATGACGATACCTATAACCTACGAATCGTAATCTATCATCTTCAAATAATTCAATAAATGTTGTTGCTGTGTCTCAGAACGCTACTAAAGTCTGTTGTGTCTAAGTTTGCCGTCGAACGATTACTGCGACCAACGCGCATCACTACTCCCTAAAGAAATTATCAACAGATCCTTACATAGAATCGTTCAAATGCCATTAATTAATTTATAACAATAGAACATAAATTGAAACAATAGCATCGAACTTATACCACCTAATTTAGCTATTCCATTAAATGAAAGTGCAATTATTCAAATATGTAAATCAACACGAAATATGCAAATATAATTGCTATTCAACTAACAATTCCATACACGTATAAATCACAACTCAATGTGCTCAATTTATTTGCTAAAAGTCACCTGTCAGGAGAAAACGGTACCATTACTAGTGTAAAAATCACACATTTGACAGTCATATTTTAATTAGCTTATCATGAATCTCTACTTTTCAGCAGCATAATAGATATATTTTTATAGGTGAAAGAATAAAACACCAATATGGCGTTTCATTTCGCCGGCAATGGATTCTTGAAAACAACAAAGCGAGAAAAAAAAAAGCTTTGTAGAAACCTGATTGTCTTTGGCGAGGTATGTGCTAGTCTACGGCCAGACACCATCTCATCTGCCGCAACAGTTTCCGAAGAAGCAGCATGCTGTGAATTCCATAGGCCTGAAATTTATGTTCGATTAATTCTCGAATAAAATCTATTAATTCAGGAACACAATTTGCTCAGCAAAGAATGCTAACTTTTCGACTCAATTTCCACCATCTATAATCGCGTCTCATAACTATACTTTTCTTTAGGGATGTCTCCAAATTTCTTTGTTAGTAAAGACGAACTACGATAAGGAGAGAAGTAAATGAGAAACCTGCACAAGCAGCAAGGGGTAGGGAAGGGGAAAATTGAGTTTACGATCGAGAGCTTATTCATCCCATATATCAACCACAGCACAAGTGAGGAGACGTTATTAAAGGAATTTATAACCCCTTTCGAGAGAATGCGCTACCCAGAAACCAATATTAGCAGTTGGAGAGAGGATAAAATCTTTCCTCAGTATATGTACTTCAGTTGCTCTGCCTTCTTGTCAACGGTAAGGTGTATGCACAGAGGAAGTACAGCACAGCGTGAATAATTTTCTATCCTTCGTGCAGCGTTTCCAATAGACACTTTTCAATAAAAACACACAATCGATTAGGATCGATGGGACGTACTTGATTATCTAGTAATACCTTTTGTTCATAAATCACACGTATGGAATCATCGAAAACAAAGCAAACAGTTATGATGCATAGGAAACCTTCATTAAGAATTTGTTCGGTTGCAGCTCTTTTCTACGCTTAATGCCAATAAAACTTGTTGACTGAAGAGTTGAATTCTGAAACATCCTACTCTTGACAGCGTTGCCGACTTGAAATTGACGTGCTGGTGAGGCTCTATTGGCAGTCACTGACGACCCGTGACATACGATCCCTTCCTCTCCAGCCGACGCCTCTTCCGATGCGGGATGTGATAATGCGAGCGGTGGATCGCTAACTTCGACGGATTGCTGATTGTTTTGCACCAACTGCGGATAGATGCTAAAAAGATGAATATAAGGGTGAATTCAAACACAATAAAATTTGAATATATTCGAAAGAGTGAAATGTTACATAAATATGTTTTTCTTGAAAAAGGCTAACAGTGGTGAAAGAGATCCAACTTCATCGAGCTGAGGAGAGCTGCAGAAGTGTAATTCGAAAACCCAAAGACGTTCGACAATGAGGGGAATGTTGAAGAAAAAAAATTCTTTCGCCTTGTTTATGTACTATGCCCCAACTGTTTAGTTTTCACACATCGAACGATACTAGGTCTATTTTTTTGCAGGATATTTTAAACTGTTAATCATTTATTCGTATGTGCGAATGCTAATAATAAAATAGCTCCAAACTATTCGGCATTTTGATACTATCTCTTTTATGAAATAAACAAAATTGTATGAAGGTTAATTTCTATAAAATTCGAGTGGTTCGAACAAGATGGTGAGTAGATCTCTGCTGAATTTGAAACATACCCTTCAAGGAAACGCAAATATGCCTCGATTACATCATACGGCACCATGAAATAGCTTGCATAAGCAGATGTCTGGCCATTATCCAAGTTTCCACCAACGGAAATGCCTGGTTCCAATCGAGGGACTGCCGCTTGCACTCGACCATCAGCGTAGACGCTATAGAAGTCCTTTTGTTGACGATACATTTGCAAGGCAACAGCATGACGTGCCGCACAAATGGCGGCCATCATACCAGCATAGGGTTGCTGCTGAATGCGGTACCAGTTATTTTGTTGCTGTTGTTGCATGTAGTAATGTGAATAGTCGGTCGCATACTCGCCAGACACGTGCTCATCACCGATAAACCACGACATATCGCAGCAACGGCGATCAGCACTGCTTCGTACTGGTGAATGAGTCCCACAATCGCTGCCGTGACCACTGTCCAGCGATGAAACACCACTGCTAGCACTGCTCGACGCCGACGGAGACAGGTCCCGTTGCATGAATTCTGCGCGAAACAGATGCGCTCCTGGATTTGGCTGGTTGAACGTTGGATGTCGTGACGTTCGTCTGCCACTGCGCTGCGGTTGCTGCTCATGACCACGTCTTGATCTACCTGATGGCCCCGTACTGTTCTTATTAGTGGGACGACCACCAGTAAGTGGTGCGACGGTTGACACGAACTGCTTGACGCTGCTGACTGGAGGCGTATTCTTCGCCTTCTCTCGAAGAATTCATCCTCGTAATCGGCGAAAACTTCTTCAGCAAATGCTGCTGCAGATCTCCGCTTGCCATTCAAAATAAAACAGAAGAGGTCAACTTCTGCAAACACAGACGATTCCAAAGTGTGTGCGAATAAAAATACGAGAGAGCAAATAGCAGTCAGCGAGGTATGTTAGCTGCTTCAATAACAATACTGATGTGGCAGTAGGGCAACAAGAAGCGCGCCGATGAAAGACAGACGACGATCGTATGTGCGGATGACGAGTGAGATCCGCTATGAGGAAATATAAACGTGAAGGCCCAAGAAAGCGCACAAAATGGAACGGTAATCAGCAAGCCGATGGATGTTGCACGCAGAAAATATGCGTGGAAGATTGCTAGCAAACAGATATTCGCTGTCTCCCCTCTAGTTGAGCGGCGAACGCAGCCAACACACAGCTGTTGTTAGCCCCAGTCGATCTGAAAGTGCAAACGAATCCAGCGTCATGCATACACACACAAATTGCATGGTCATATAAAACATTACTTAAATGATAAAAGTTCAAAGGCACTAAAAAATGTTATCGGCCACTCTGCTAAAACTTCCGCAATGTTTGTGCCCTAAATTGCGTTCTCAATGAAGCTTTAGATGAACCGCATCGTCTGAGCTGCGGTCTCGTGCTCTTGACACAAGATCCAAAATCATACGTGGTCTTCAATATACGCGGAATTGAATTTCCTTTGCCACTAATCGATAACTGTGCGTAACTCTTTGCTAATTAAATGTGTTAGTTGCTTTCATCATTAATAAAATAAAGCTCCATCACCTTCTCTCCTCCTCCCCCTCCAATCCCCTGAAGATTTCATCCATCACCCCCTCCTCTCACTTCCTTATCTCATTTCAAGATCCGGAATTCAAAACTGTAAGCGTTGAACAATGTATAGCGATCGAAAAACTACGGACCGTGGAAGTCATCGAAGGTGTTCACTTGTCAAATAAAAAACATCCACGACACGATAATGCAGTAACGAGCATGCAATCAGATCATAAATCTATTACGACGTTCCTAAAACGATTTTCAATGCAAAATATCGGAACGACAATTATGTTCGCTACCTTTAACCATAAAACTTTGCTGAAAAAAAGAGACAACATTCTCTGCACGATGTGGAATTCAGCGATCAAACAATGCGAAGCAATCGAAGTGGAACTGCTGAATCTGAACTAGGCAATTTGAGAATGTGTTCCAACTCCACGTGAAAACTAGAACCTCTTTGAGGTGAACTGGGAGCTGGACAAAGTTACGAAATGAGAGGTGACCTTCTATAATCAACTACACTGGATGCTATAGGGTAAAAAGTAAGAATGAGGATAGGCCCTTCACTGAAGTACGAGTTGCCTTACAGACAACACAAATTAGAGGCTGGGATCAATAAAATTCAAATCCATTAATCGAGGTCGAAAAGCTTGAAATGTCTCTCCGTTCGCCATTTTCGACTGCGAGAGGTCGGTGGTCGAAAAACATTTATTGTCGTGAAAGATGTCACCATAGCTGTTATTAAGATGCCGCTTGCTTGCTTCAGCTCACTCTCTCCGCACTCCCACCATTCTGTTTTGCTGATCGAATGTCGAAGATTTGAATACGCATAGCCCAATAACTTCACTTTTACCCACTGCTAATGTTTTCATATTCAACACCCATTTATGTCGTATTTGTTGAAACTGGGTTTAACAAATGGATATTAGCTCCATTCTTAGAATTATTTTACTACTTAGACAAATAAACGCTACCAAAAGCTTTAGGTTATTGATTCCATTTGCCATCAGTGTACTTAGGCTTCACTGGCAGCTCTTATAAACAAACAATTTTCAGCAACCAAATGCGAAAGGATGGACCATGATCGAATCCATAGAGGGTATCGAGCTTATGTATGAATAACTGAGCACTGAGATCCACATCGACGCCTCTCAAGTGCGCCATTCCTGCATTTCGAAAAGTGAACTGAGTATGCAAGCTTAATACTCCAGTGAAAATCTCTTCATGTTTGACATAATGACGTGGATGATGGAGGCAGCTATGCCTCCCCTTCCTCTCAACTGCAAGTCGCTATTCACTTTCGCGTTGATGTCAAGACTGGATGGAAATATTTGAGTGGATATATTAGACGGCTAATACTAGCTGTAGTTATTGAACGGCGATCATTATCTTAGAAAAGACTACGTGTAATGAAACGCGGCGGCCATGCTACCACAACAGTGGATAAAAATTTATGTGGAAAGCGGAAGGCGAAGAGGTGAAAGGAAAGGGAGCTGAGGAAACAAACGATTGTTGAGAGTGAAGAGAAAATTTCCTCCCTCACGGTAACCAAACTTTCAAGAGAAATAAGCAATCTCAGTGACGGATCACGTAAAACGTCATATATGTGAACGCTGCGATAAAAACATTGCAGCTTCGATCCGTCATTTGAAGTGTACACGGAAACTGTTTCCACCCCCGTCTCGAAAAAACTTATTCTGTATTTAAACTGCACATGAATTCTAGTTGCGTCAGTGATTTTATGAGTTTTAAAATATTCTAGTTGCGTCAGTGATTTTATGAGTTTTAAAATTGTCCCACCTATAGTTCTCCTCAACTAACAATTTATAGGTAAGTATTAACTTCTAAAAGTTTGGGACGAAGTGAAGGGGACGGGGGGAGGGGGAGGAGGAAGAGGATGGAAATGGCAACTTTCTGAAAAGAACTCACGTATGATGTGGTGCTTAAAGAAACACACGAGAAGAGATCGACTAACTGTTATTCAATCACAAAAAAAAAAACTTCATACGGCTATAGAAGAATTTTCTAGTCGCACAGCTACTCACTCGTAATGGTTCATATCTTACTCCACGTTAATGAGATGAAATTGAGAAACACTAAGAAACGATAGGTGAAAAGCACAAGCATGCAATCGTTCGTTGCTCACAACGAATACGCAACGAACCAGCAATAGAGGACGCATTCGGAGCAACTGCTCGTACGCTTGGCACGCAAAAAAAACGAACGAAAGGACGACGCCTCAACAGGAAAATGCGAGAATGCGGCACAAGTACGTTACGCATAACATACTAGCAGAAAGCAAACAACTCAACATGTCTATCACATTTCTAATTTATTTTCAATTAAACAATTTTATTTTTATAAAGAAATAAAAACACTTAACAAAAGCTGAGAAAGTAATCATTTTCAATG